>JAVJIF010019039.1:0-33837 GCA_038442645.1 Agave tequilana | reverse complement strand
CTCCCGGCTCTGGATAATCACATTTTGTCCCTGTTTAGGCCCTTTTCGTATCTTATAAGGCCTAGTTCAGCCCAATTGGAGTTAAAGTTTGACTTTTGGTAAAAATACCCAATTAACACAAGAAATAAGGATAATTAGCAGTAATTGTACATAGAAACTAAGTAACACCACTCTCAGCTCTTGAAACCATATTTTCCTCCAATTTGGGCCCAATTCGGCTCATATAAGGCATAATTCAGGTCATTCGGGACTGAAAAGTTAAACTTTTGGTCAAACTCCCAACTTAAGAATAGAAACAAATTGAATTAGTAGTGGTTATACATAGAAACTATGTAATACTACTTCTGACTCCTGAAAACATATTTTCTCCCTGTTTGAGTCCTATTCGGCTCTTAGAATGCCTAGTTTAGGCCAATCGGGAATGAAAATTTGACTTTTGGTTAGACTTCACAATTAAGAATAGAAACATATTTAATTAGTAGTAATTATATATAAAAACTATATAATACTACTCCCGACTCTTGAAAACATGTTTTCTCCTTGTTTGAGCCATACTATGCTCTTTTAATACCTAGTTCAGGCCAATAGGGGCTGAAAGTTTGACTTTTGGACAAACTTCCTGATTAAGAGTAGAAACAAGTTTAATTAGTAGTAATTGTATATAGAAACTATGTAATACAACTCCTGGCTCTTTAAAACAATGTTCTCTCCCTGTTTAGGTCATTTTCGGCTCTTATAAGTCCTAGTTGAAGCCAATCGGGGCTGAAAGAGTGACTTTTAATCAAATTTCACAATTAAGACTAGAAACAAGTTTTGTTAGTAGCAATTATATATAATAACTATGAAATACTACTCCCAGCTATTGCAAACTATGTATTAATACTCTTTAGCTCTAGAAAATTTTATTTTCTCCTTGTTTGGGTGGGTTTTATATGGACTAGTTCAGGCCAATTGAGGCTGAAACAACTTTTGGTCGAACTTACTAGAGACAAGGTTAATTAATATTAATTGTACATAGAAACTACGTAATACCTTTGTCGGCCCTTAAAAACTATGTTTCTCCCGTTTGGTCCCATTTGATTCTTATAAGGCCTAGTTCAGGCCAATCGGTGTTGAAAGTTTGATTTTTGGTCAAACTTTTCAATAAAAATAGAAACAAGTTTAATTAGTAGTAATTGTACATAAAAGTACTGTCATACTACTTCGGGCTCTTGAAAACCACGTTTTCTCCTCGTTTGGGCCATAATCGGCTCTTATAAGGCCTAATTCAGGCCAATTGGGGTTGAAGTTCAACTTTTAGTAAACTTCCCAATTAAGACTGGAAACTAGTTTAATTAGTAGTAATTTTATACATGAAACTATGTCATACTACTCCCGGTACTTGAAAATCTCATTTTCTCCTCGTTTGGCCCTAATCAGCTTTTATAAGGCCTAATTCAGGCCAATCGGAGTTGAAAGTTTAACTTTTAGTAAAACTTCTCAATTAAGATTAGAAACTAGTTTAATTAAAAGTAATTATACATAAAAATTATGTATTACTACTCTCGGCTCTTAAAAGCATTGTTTGATCCCTAATCGGCTCTTACAAGGCCTAG
This sequence comes from Agave tequilana, assembly GCA_038442645.1. Taxonomy (NCBI): domain Eukaryota; kingdom Viridiplantae; phylum Streptophyta; class Magnoliopsida; order Asparagales; family Asparagaceae; genus Agave; species Agave tequilana. The sequence goes on along the minus strand of JAVJIF010019039.1, from coordinate 32,242 downwards.
TTCAGGCCAATCAGGAATGAAAGTTTGACTTTTGATCAAAATTCTAAATTAACATAAGAAACAAGATTAATTAGTAATAATTGTGCATAGAAACTCTATAATCCACTCTCAGCACTTGAAAATCATGTTTTCTCCCGTTTGGCCCCATTCAGCTCTTATAAGGCCTAGTTCAGGCTAATAAGAACTGAAGGTTTGGGTTTGGTCAAACTTTCATATTGAGACTAGAAAATAGTTTAATTAGTGGTAATTGCACATAAAAACTATGTAATACTACTCTCGGCTCTTGAAAACCTCATTTTTATCCCGTTTGGGCCCTAATCAGCTCTATATTGCCTAGTTCAGGCCAATCGGGGTTGAAAGTTTGACTCTAGGTCAAACTTTCCAATTAACACTAGAAACAAAGTTAATTAGTAGTAATTATACATAGAAACTATGTAATACTATTCACGTCCCTTTTAAACCTTGTTTTCCTCTAGTTTGTCCCCATTCGTCTCTTTTAAGGCCTAGTTCAGGCCAATCAGGGCTGAAATTTGACTTTTGGCAAAAATTCTCAAATAATCCTAAAACAAGTTAAACTAGTTAACACTAGAAACAAGGTTATTTAGTAGTAATTGCATATAGAAACTATGTAATACCACTCACGTCTCTTGAAAATCATATTTTCCTCTCGTTTGGGTCATGTTCGGCTCTTATAATGCCCAGTTGAGGCCAGTCAGGGCTGAAGATTTGACTTTTGGTCAAACTTCCCTATTAAGAATAGAAACAAATTTAATTAATAGTAATTTTACATGAAAACTATGTAGTACTACTCTCGGCTCTTGAAAAGATATTTTCTCCCTGTTTGAGCTCTATTCGGCTTTTCTAATGCCTAGTTCAGGCCAATCGGGGCTGAAGATTTGATTTTTATTAAACTTCCCAATAAAGAATAGAAACAAGTTTAATTAATAGTAATTATATATAAAAATTATGTAATACTACTCCTGGCTCTTGAAAGTATGTTTTCTTCTTGTTTGAGTCTTATTCTGCTCTTATAATGCCTAGTTCAGGCCATTCGAGCCTGAAAATTTAACTTTTATATGACTTGCTGATTAATAGTAGAAACAAATTAATTAGTTGTAATTGTATATAGAAACTATGTAATACTACTCCTAGCTCCTAAACAATATTTTCTCCCTGTTTAGGTCATATTTGACTTTTTAAAGGCCTAGCTTAGGCCAATCTGGGCGGAAAGAGTGACTTTTGATCAAAAACTCCAATTAAGGCCAGAAACAAGTTTAATTAGTAGTAATCATACATAAAAATTATGTAATACTACTCCCAACTCTTGAAAACCCTAGTTTCCCCGATTTGGCCCTTTTCGGCTCTTATAAGGCTTAGTTCAAGCCAATCAGGGCTGAACGTTTGACTCTTTGTCAAATTTTCCAATTAACACTAGAAACAAGATTAATTAGCCACAATTGTACATAGAAACTATGTAATAATACTCCTGGCGCCTTAAAATCATGTTTTATCTCTATTTAGGTCATATTCGGCTCATATAAGGCCTAATTAAGGGCAATCGGGATAGAAAGTCTGACTTTGGTCAAACTTTCCAATTAAGACTAGAAATAGGTTTAATTAGTAGGAATTATACATAAAAACAATGAAATACTACTCGCTGCTCTTGAAAACTACATTTTCTCCCCACTTGGACCCTATTCAGCTCTAATAAGGCCTAGTTCAGGTTAACAGGGCTTTAAAGTTTGACTTTTGGTTAAGCTTCCAAATTAACAATAGAAATTAGGTTAATCAGAAGTAATTGTACATAGAACTATGCAATACCATTCACGACCCTTGAAAATAATATTTTCCTCCCATTTGGTTCCTATTCGGCTATTATAAAGCCTAGTTCAGGCCAATCGGGGTAGAAAGTTTGATTTTTGATAAAACTTTCCAATTAAGACTAGAAACTAGTTTAATCGTAGTAATTATGCAAAAAAACTATGTATTAATACTCTTAGCTCTTGAAAACTTTATTTTTCCTCGTTTGGGCGGCTATTATAAGGACTGGTTCAAGCCAATTGGGGCTGAAACAACTTTTGGTCGAACTTACTATAGACAAGGTTAATTATTATTAATTGTACATAGAAACTAAGTAATACCATTGACGGCCCTTAAAAATCATGTTTTCCTCCCGTTTGGTCCCATTCGGCTCTTATATGGCCTAGTTCCGGCCAATCGGTGTTGAAAGTTTGATTATTGGTCAAACTTCCCAATAAAAACTAGAAACAAGTTTAATTAGTAGTAATTATATATAAAAACACTGTCATACTACTATGGGCTCTTGAAAACCACGTTTTCTCCTCGTTTGGGCCCTAATCGGCTCTTATAAGGCCTAATTCAGGCCAATTGGGGTTGAAAGTTTAACTTTTACTAAACTTCCCAATTAAGACTGGAAACTAGTTTAATTAGTAGTAATTATATATGAAACTATGTCATACTACTCCCGGCACTTAAAAACCTCATTTTCTTCCCGTTTGGACCCTAATTGGCTCTTATAAGGCCTAATTCAGGTTAACAGGGTTGAAAGTTTGACTTTTAGTAAAACTTCCCAATTAGTAGAAATTAGTTTAATTAATAGTAATTATATATAAAAAATATGTATTACTACTCTTGGCTCTTGAAAACCTCGTTTGAGCCCTAATTGGCTCTTATGAGGACTAGTTCAGGCCAATCAGGAATGAAAGTTTGACTTGTGATCAAAATTCCTAATTAACATAAGAAACAAGGTTAATTAGTAATAATTGTGCATAGAAACTCTATAATCCACTCTCAGCACTTGAAAACCATGTTTTTCTCCCGTTTAACCCCATTCAGATCTTATAAGGCCTAGTTCTAGTCATAATTGGGAAGTTTGATCAAAAATCATACTTTCACCCAGATTTGGCCTGAACTAGGAGCCAGATAAAGCTTAAATAGGGAGAAAACTTGATTTTAAAGAGCCGAGAGTAGTATTACATAGTTTCTATATGCAGTTATTACTACTTAAACTTGTTTCTAGTCTTAATCTGAAAGTTTGACTTTTGTCAAACTTTCAGCCCTGGTTGGCCTGAATTAGGCCTTATAAGAGTCGAATGGGACCAAACTAGAGGAAAACATGGTTTTCAAGTGCCGTGAATGGTATTACGAAGTTCCTATGTATAAGTACTACTGATTAACCTTATTTCTTATATTAATTTGTAAATTTGACTAAAAGTTAAATTTTAAAGCCCTGATTGGCCTGAACAAGGCCTTATAAAAGCCAAATTGGGTCTAAACGGGGGAGAAAATACAGTTTTCAAGAGATGGGAGCAGTTTTACATTATAACTTTGTATAATTACTACTAATTAAGCTTGTTTTAGGTCTTAATTTTGACTTTTGGCTAAAAGCCAAATCTCCAGCCCTTATGGGCCAGAATTAGGCCTTGTAAGAGCCGAATAGGGCCAAAACAGGAGGAAATATTATTTTCAAAAACTGAAAGTAGTATCACATAGTTTCTATGTACAATTACTACTAATTAACCAAGTTCTAATTTTAATTGGGAAGTTTGACTAAAAGTCAAACTTTCAACCCCGATTGGCCTGAACTAGGCCAAGAACCAAATAGGGCCCAGACAGGGAGAAAACATGATTTTCAATAGCCGAGAGTAGTATCATATAGTTTTTATATATAATTTTGATTAATTAAACTTGTTTATATTCTTAATTTGGAATTTTTTTCAAAAAATCAAACTTTTAGCCCCGATTGACCTAAATTAGGCCATATAAGAGCTAAAAATGGGCCAAACCAGAGGAAAACATGGTTTTCTAGATCTGAGAGTTATATTACATAGTTTCTATGTAAAATTACTGCTATTTTTTATTGTTTCTAGTGTTAATTGAGAAGTTTGACTAATAATTAAACGTTCAACCACGATTGGCCTGAACTAGGCCTTATAAGAACCGAAAAGGCCCAATCAAGGAGAAAATATGATTTTCAAGAGTCGGGAATAGTATTACATAGTTTTTATGTATAATTGTTTGTAGTCTTACTTGTTTCTAGTCTTAATTGGAAAGTTTGACAAAAGTCAGACTTTCAGTCCCGATTGTCCTGAACTAGGCCTTATATGAGCCGATTATGACCTAAACAGAGAGAAAATATGGTTTTAAAGAGTTAGGAGTTTTATTACATAGTTTCTATGTACAATTGTGGCTAATTAACCTTATTTCTAGTGTTAATTGGAAAGTTTGACCCAAGTCAAACGTTCAGCCCCGATTGGCCTGAAATAGGCCTTATAAGAGCTAAAAAGGGCCCAATCGGGAAAAACTATAGTTTTTAAGAGCTGGGAGTAGTATTACATAGTTTTTATGTATAAATACTACTAATTAAACTTGTTTCTGGCCTTAATTGGAGAGTTTGATCAAAAGTCACTCTTTCAGCCCAGATTGGCCTGAGCCTAGGCCTTTAAAAAGCCGAATATGACCTAAACAGGGAGAAAACATTGTTTAGGAGTTAGGAGTAGTATTACAATTACTACGAATTAAATTGTTTCTATTATTAATCAGGAAGTTCATCTAAAAGTCAAACTTTCATGCTCGATTGGCCTGAACTAGGCATTATAAGAGCAGAATAAGACTTAAATAAAGAGAAATCATGCTTTCAAGAGCCGGAAGTAGTATTACAGAGTTTTTATGTATAATTACTACTAATTAAACTTATTTCTATTCTTTATTGGGAGTTTGATAAAAGTCAAATCTTCAGCCCCAATTGGCCTGAACTAGGCATTATGAAAGCCGAATAGGGCTCAAACAGGGAGAAATTTTTTTTCAAGAGTCGGGAGTTGTACTACATAGTTTTCATATAAAATTACTACTAATTAAACTTGTTTCTATTCTTTATAGGGAAGTCTAACCAAAAGTGTAATCCTTAGCCCTGATTGGCCTGAACTGGGCATTATAAGAGTCGAACATGACCTAAACAGGAGAAAAATATGGTTTTCAAGAGCCGTGAGTGGTATACATAGTTTCTATATGAAATTACTACTAAATAACCTTATTTCTAATGTTAATTGGATGTTTGATAATTGAAAGTTTGACCAAAAGTCAAGTTTCAGCCCCGATAAGCTTGCACTATGCCATAAAGAGTTGAATAGGGCCTAAACGGGGAGAAAATGAGATTTTCAAGAGTTAGAAGTAGTATCACGTAGTTTTTATATATAATTACAATAAATTAAACTTATCTCTGTAGTTAATTTGAAAGATTGACTAAAAGTCAAATTTTTAGCCCAGACCAGCCTGAAGTAAGACTTATAAGAGCCTAATAGGGACTAAACAGAGAGAAAATATGTCTTTAAAGAGCCAGGAGTAGTATTACATTTTTTTATGTACAATTACTATTAATTAACTTTGTTTCTTGCCTTAATCTGAATGTGTTTGACTAAAGGTCAAACTTTTAGCCCGATTGGCCTGAACGAGGCTTTATAAGACCGAATAAAGCCTAAAAGGGGAGAAACATGTTTTCACGAGCCGGGAGTAGTATTATATAGTTTTTATTTATAATTATTACTATTTAAATTAGTTTCTATTCTTAATTAGGAAGTTTGACCAAAAGTCAAACCTTTAGCCCTGATTGGCTTGAATGAGGCATTATAAGAGCCAAATAGGACCCAAACAGGAGGAGAATATGGTTTTCAAGAGTCGGGAATAATATCACATAGTTTCTATGCATAACTACTGCTAATTAAACTTGTTTCTATTTTAATTTGAAAGTTTTACCAAAAGTGAAATTTTCAGCCCTAATTGGCTGAACTAGGCCTCATCAGAGCCAAACAAGACTCAAACAGGAGGAAAACAAGATTTTCAAGAGCAAAAAGCGGTATTACATTTCTTCGATTTATAATTATTTTCAATTAACCTTGTTTCTACTATTAATTAGGAAGTTTGATTAAAAGTCAAACTTTCACCCCGATTGGCATGAACCAGGCCTTATAAGAGACGAATATGACCTAAACAGGGGACAAAACTTGGTTTTAAAGTGGAGGGAGTAGTATTATATAGTTTCTATGTACAATTACGACTAATTAAACTAGTTTATAGTCTTAATCTAGAAGTTTGACCAAAAGTCAAATTTTGAGCCCTGATTGGCCTTATCTACGCATTATAAGAGACGAATAGGGCCCAAACGGGGAGAAAACATGATTCTCAAATGCCAGAAGTAGTATTACATAATTTATATATCAATTACTACTAATCAACCTTGTTCTAATGTTAATTGGAAGTTTGACAAAAGTTTAAACTCTCCACATGGATTAGTCAGAACTAAGCTATATAAGAGCTGAATAGGGCCTAAAGGGGGGATAAAATGAGGTTTTTATGAGCTGAGAGTAGTATTAAAAAGTTATTATGTATAACCACTATAAATTAAACTTTTTTCTATTTTTAATTTTGAAGTTTGACCGTAAGTCAAACTTTCAACCCCGATTTGTGAGAACTAGGCCTTATAAGAGTCAAAATGGGACCAAACGGGAGGAAACCATAGTTTTCAAGAGACGGGAGTTATATCACATAGTTTATAATTTCAATTAATTAAACTTTTTTCTATTCTTAATTTGGATTTTTTCAGAAATCAAACTTTTAGCCCCGATTGACCTAAACTAGGCCATATAAGAGTTAAAAAGGGGCCAAATCGGAGGAAAACATTATTTTCAAGAACAGATAGTTATATTACATAGTTTCTATGTACAATTACTGTAATTTTACCATGATTCTAGTGTTAATTTGGAAGCTTGACCAAGAGTAGTATTACATTATTTTTATGTATAATTACTACTAATTAAACTTGTTTCTATTCGTTATTGGGATGTTTTACTAAAAGACAAAATTTCAGCCCTGATTGGCCTGAATCAGGCCTTATAAGAGCAGAATAGGGCCCAAATAGGGAGAAAAGTTGGTTTCAAGAGCTGAGAGTAGTATCACATAGTTCACTACTAATTCAATTTGTCTCTATTTCTTACTCTGGAAGTTTGACTTTTGTCAAACTTTCAGCCCTGGTTGGCCTGAACTAGGCCTTATAAGAGCCGAATGGGACCAAATGGGAGGAAGATATGGTTTTCAAGTACCGTGAATGGTATTGCAAAGTTTCTATGTACAAGTACTACTGATTAACCTTATTTCTAAATTAATTGGGAAATTTGACTAAGAGTCAAATTTTAAAGCCCTGATTGGCCTGAACAAGGCCTTATAAAAGCCAAATTGGGTCCAAATGGGGAGAAAATACAGTTTTCAAGAGACGGGAGTAGTTTTACATTGTAACTTTGTATAATTACTACTAATTAAGCTTGTTTCAGGTCTTAATTTAGATGTTTGACTAAAAGTCAAATCTTCAGCCCTTATGGGCCTGAATTAGGCCTTGTAAGAGCCGAATAGGGCCGAAACTAGAGGAAATATTATTTTCAAAAGCTGAAAGTAGTATCACATAGTTTCTATGTACAATTACTACTAATTAACCTAAGTTCTAATTTTAATTGGAAAGTTTGATTAAAAGTCAAAATTTCAATCCCGATTGGTCTGAACTAGGCCTTATAAGAGCCAAATAGGGCCCAGACAGGGAGAAAACATGATTTTGAAGATCCGAGAGCAGTATCATATAGTTTTTATGTATAATTTTGATTAATTAAACTTGTTTATATTCTTAATTTGGAACTTTTTTAAAAAAATCAAACTTTTAGCCCTGATTGGCCTAAATTAGGCCATATAAAAAAGAGCTAAAAAGGGTCCAAACAAGCGGAAAACTTGGTTTTCTAGAGCTGAGAGTTGTATTACATAGTTTCTATGTAAAATTACTGCTATTTTATCTTGTCTCTAGTGTTAATTGAGAAGTTTGACTAAATGTCAAACGTTCAGCCCTGATTGGCCTAAATTAGGCCTAATACGAAATGAAAATGGCCCAATCGGGAAGAAAATACAATTTTCAAGAGCTGGGAATAGTATTACAATTTTTTTATGTATAATTACTACTAATTATACTTGTTTCTAGTCTTAATTGGAAAGTTTGATCAAAGTCAGACTTTCAGTCCCGAATGCTCTGAACTAGGTCTTATATGAGCCGAATATGACCTAAACAGAGAGAAAATATGGTTTTAAAGAGCCAGGAGTATTATTACATAGTTTCTCTATACAATTGTGACTAATTAACCTTGTTTCTAGTGTTAATTAGAAAGTTTGACCAAAAGTCAAACATTCAGCCTCTGCTGGCCTGAACTAGACCTTATAAGAGCCGAAAAAGGCGCAATCGGGGAGAAACTACGATTTTCAAGAGCTGAGAGTAGTATTACATAGTTTTTATATATAATTACTACTAATTAAACTTGTTTCTGGTCTTAATTGGAGAGTTTGATCAAAAGTCACTCTTTCAGCCCAGATTGGCCTCAGTTAGGCCTTTAAAAAGCCGAATATGACCTAAACAGGGAGAAAATATTGTTTAGGAGCTAGGAGTAGTATTACATAGTTTCCTTATATAATTACTACTAATTAAACTTGTTTCTACTATTAATTAGGAAGTTCGTCTAAAAGTCAAACTTTCAAGCTCGATTGGCCTGAACTAGACATTATAAGAGCCGGGAGTAGTATCACATAGTTTTTATGTATAATTACTACAAATTAAACTTATTTCTATTCTTCGTTGGGAAGTTTGATAAAAAGTCAAATCTTCAGCCCCAATTGGCCTGAACTAAGCATTATGAAAGCCGAATAGGGCTCAAACAGGGAGAAAACATCTTTTCAAGAGTCGGGAGTAGTACTACATAGTTTTCATGTAAAATTACTATTAATTAAACTTGTTTCTATTCTTAATAAGAAAGTTTGACCAAAAGTCAAATCTTCAGCCCCGATTGGCCTCAACTGGGCATTATAAGAGCCAAATATGACCCAAACGAGAGGAAAATATGGTTTTCAAAAGCCGTAAGTGGTATTATATAGTATCTATATGCAATTTCTACTAAATAACCTTGTTTCTAGTGTTAACTAGTTTAACTTTTTTTAGGATTATTTGAGAATTTTTACCAAATGTCAAATTTCAGCCCTAATTGGCCTGAATTAGGTCTTATAAGAGACGAATAGGGACCAAACTGGAGGAAAACAAGGTTTACAAGTGACGAGAATGGTATTACATAGTTTCTGTATATAATTACTACTAATTAACTTTATTTTTAGTGTTAACTAGAAAGTTTGACCTAGAGTCAAATTTTCAGCCCGATTGGCCTGAATTAGGCAATATAAGAGCCGATTAGGGCCCAAACGGGAAAAAAATGAGGTTTTCAAGAGCCGAGAGTAATATGACATAGTTTTTATATGTAATCACCACTAATTAAACTATTTTCTAGTCTTAATATGAAAGTTTGACCAAAACCCAAACCTTCAGTTCTTATTGGCCTCAACTAGGCCTTATAAGAGCTGAATTGGGCCAAACGGGAGAAAAACATGGTATTCAAGTGCTGAGAGTGGATTATAGAGTTTCTATGCACAATTATTAATAATTAACCTTATTTCTTATGTTAATTAGGAATTTAGATCAAAAGTCAAACTTTCAGTTCTGATTGGCCTGAACTAGGCCTTATAAGAGCCGATTAGGGCTCAAATGAGGTTTTCAAGAGCCGAGAGTCGTAATACATAGTTTTTATGTATAACTACTATTAATTAAACTAGTTTCTAGTCTGAATTGGGAAATTTTACTAAAAGTCAAACTTTCAACCTCGTTGGCCTGTTTTGGCCTTATAAGAGCCGATTAGGGTCTAAACAGGGAGAAAATGAGGTTTCGAGTATCGGGAGTAGTATGACATAGTTTCAAGTAATTACTACTAATTAAACTAGTTTCTAGTCTTAATTGAGAAGTTTACTAAAAGTTAAACTTTCAACCCCAATTGGCCTGAATTAGGCCTTATAAGAGTCGATTAGGGCCCAAACGAGGAGAAAACGTGGCTTTCAAGAGCCCGGAGTAGTATGATAGTGTTTTTATGAATAGTTACTACTAATTAAACTTATTTCTAATTTTTATTGGGAAGTTTGACAAAAAATCAAACTTTCAACACCGATTGGCCTGAACTAGGCCTTATAAGAGCCGAATGAGACCAAACGGGAGGAAAACATGATTTTTTAGGGCCGTCAATGGCATTACGTAGTTTCTATGTACAATTGAAACTAATTAACCTTGTCTCTATTAAGTTCGACCAAAAGTTGTTTCAGCCCCAATTGGCCTGAACTAATCCTTATAAGAGCCGCCCAAACGAGGAGAAAATGAAGTTTTCAAGAGCTAAGAGTATTAATACATAGTTTTTTTGCATAATTACTACGAATTGATCTAGTTCTAGTCTTAAGTGGGAAGTTTTATCAAAAATCAAACTTTCAGCCCTGATTGGCCTGGACTAGGCTTTATAAGAGCCGAATAGTAACCAAATAGGAGGAAAACATGTTTTCAAGGGTCGTGAATGGTATTGCATAGTTCTATGTACAATTACTACTGAGTAACCTAATTTCTAGTGTTACTAAGCTTGACTAAAAGTCAAACTTTAAAGCCCTGTTAACCTGAACTAGGCCTTATTGGAGCTGAATAGGGTCCAAATGGGGAGAAAATATAGTTTTAAAGAGCAGCGAGTAATATTACATAGTTTTTATATATAATTACTACTAATTAAACTTGTTTCTAGTCTTAATTGGGAAGCTTGACTAAAAGTAAAACTTTCAGCACCGATTAGCCTGAACTAGGCTTTATAAGAGCTGAATTTGACCTAAATATGGAGAAAATATTGTTTTAAAGAGCCAAGAGTAGTATTACATAGTTTCTATGTACATTGCTACTAATTAAACTTGTTTCAATTCTTAATCAAGAAGTTTGTCCAAAAGTTTAAACTTTTAGCCCCGATTGGCCTGAACTAGGCATGATAAGAGCCAAACAAAATTCAATAAGGAGAAAACAAGTTTTCAAGAGCCGGGAGTAGTATTACATAGTTTTTATGTATAATTACTACTAATTAAATTTGTTTCTATTCTTAATTGGAACTTTTAACCAAAAGTCAAATTTCAGCCCCGATTGGCCTGAACTAGACATTATAAGAGCCGAATAGGGCTCAAACAGGGAGAAAACATGTTTTCAAGAGTCGGGAGTAGTATTACATAGTTTTTATGTATAATTACTACCAATTAAACCTCTTTCTATTCTTAATTGGGAATTTTGACCAAAAACCAAATCTTCAGCCCTGATTGGCCTGAACTAGGAATTATAAGAGCCGAACAGGACTCAGACAGGAGGAAAACATGGTTTTCAAGAACCATGAGTGGTATTACATACTTTCTATTTGCAGTTACTATTAAATAACCTTATTTTTAGTGTTAATTGAAAGTTTGAACAAAGTCAAACTTTCAGCCCTAAAAGCCTGTACTAGGCTATTTAAGAGTTGAATAGGGCCTAAACGGTGAGAAAATGAGGTTTTCCAGAGAAAAGAGTAGTATTACGTAGTTTTTATATATAACTACTATAAATTAAACTTATTTCTGTACTTAAATTGAAAGTTTGACCAAAAGTCAAATTTTTAGCCCCGACTAGCCTGAAGTAGGCCTTATAAGAGTCAAATAGGGCCCAAACAGGGAGAACACATAATCTTAAAGAGTCGGGAGTAGGATTATAAAGTTTCTATTTACATTTACTATTAATTCAACTTTTTTCTAGCCTTAATCTGGAGTTTGACGAAAAGTCAAACTTTCAGTCCTGATTAGCTTGAACTAGACTTTATATGAGCCGAATAGGGCCAAAAAGTGAGAAAACATGTTTTCAAGAGCCGGGAGTAGTATTATATAGTTTTATATATAATTACTACTAATTAAACTTGTTTTTATTATTAATTAGGAAGTTTGAATAAAAGTCAAACCTTCAGCCCTGATTGGCCTGAATGAGGCATTATAAGAGTCAAATAGGACCCAAATGGGAGGAGAATATGATTTTTAAGAGCCGTGAGTGGTATTGCATAGTTTTTATCTCAATTACTACTAATTAACCTTGTTTTTAGTGTCAATTGAAAGTTTGACCAAAAGTCAAACTTCAGCCCCAATTAGCCATAGGATCCAAATAAGAAGAAATGCACTTTCCAATAGCCGAGAGTATATTACATAATTTTATGTATAATTACTACTATTAAACTTGTTTCTAGTCTTAATTAGCAAGTTTTACTAAAAGTCAAACTTTCAGCCCCGGCTGGCCTGAACCAGGCCTTATATGAGCCGAGAAAGGCCCAAACGGGGAGAAAATATGGTTTTTAAGAGCCGGGAGTAGTATCACATAGTTTCTATATGTAACTACTATTAATTAAACTTATTTCTATTCTCAATTTTGAGGTTTGACCAAAAATCAAACTTTCAGCCCCGAATTGGCTTGAACAAGGCCTTATAAGAACCCAATAGGGTCCAAACGGAGAGAAAATGCACTTTTCAAGAGCCAAGGGTAGTATTACATAGTTTTTATATATAATTACTACTAATTAAAGTTATTTTTAGTCTTAATTGGGAGGTTTAAAGAAAAGTCAAACATTCAGCCCTTATTGGCCTGAACTAGGCCTTTAAGAGCCGAATAGGACCCAAACGAAAGGGAAAAATTATTGTCAAGAGCTAATAGTATTACTACATAATTTCTATATATACAATTACAACTAATTAACTTTGTTCCTAGTGCTGATTAGGAAGTTTGATCAAAAGTCAAACTTTTAGCCTCTATTGACCTAGACTAAGCCGTATAAGAGCCGAAAAGGGAACAAACAGATAGAAAATGAAGTTTTCAATAGCTGGGAGTAGTATTACATAGTTTTTATGTATAATTACTACTGACTAAATTTATTTCTATTCTTAATTGGGAAGTTTTATCAAAAGTTAAACTTTCAGCCCCGATTGGCCTGAACCTGGCCTTATTAGAGCAGAATAGGGCCCAAACGGGGAGAAAACATGGTTTTCACGAGCTGAGAATAGTATCATATAGTTTCTATGTATAACTACTACTAATTCAATTTCTTTCTATTCTTAAGTTGGAAGTTTGACCGAAAGTTAAACTTTCAACTCCGATTGACCTGAATTATGCCTTATTAGAGCCGAATAGGGCCCAAACAGGAGGAAAACATGGTTTCGAGAGCTAAGAGTGGTGTTACATAGTTTCTATGTACTATTACTACTAATTATCCTTGGTTCTTACATTAATTAGGTATTTTGACCAAAAGTCAAACTTTTAACCCTGATTTGCATGAACTAGGCCTTATAAGAAAGGAATAAGGTCCAAACAGGAACAAAATGTGATTATCAAAGACGGGAGTCATATTACATAGTTTTTATATATAATTACTTCTAATTAAACTTATTTCTTGTCTTAATTAGGAAGTTTGATTAAAAGTCAAACTTTCACCCCGATTGGCCTGAACTAGGAGCCGAAATGGTTTAAACAGGGAGTAAACTTAATTTTAAAGAGCTGCGAGTAGTATCACATAATTCTATATACAATTACTACTTCTTAAACTTATTTCTAGTTTTAATATGAGAAGTTTGACTTTTGTCAAACTTTCAGCCCTGGTTGGTATGATTAGGCCTTATAGGAGCCAAATAGGGACCAAACATGAGGAAAACATGGTTTTCAGGGGCCGTGAATGGTAGTACTAAGTTTTTATATACAAGTACAACTCATTAACCTTGTTTCTAATATTAATTAAGAAATTTGACCATAAGTCAAACTTTAAAGCCCTGACTGGCCTAAACTAGGCCTTATAAAAGCTGAATAGGGTCCAAAAGTGGAGAAAATGCAGTTTTCAAGAGCCAGGGGTAGTATTATATTGTAATTTTGTATAATTACTACTAATTAAACTTGTTTCAAGTCTTTATTTAGAAGTTTGACCAAAAGTTAAATTTTTAGCCCTTATGCTAACTAGGCCTTATAAGAGCGGAATAGGGTCTAAACGGGAGGAAATATGCTTTTCAATAGCGGAAAGTGGTTTTACATAATTATTATGTACAATTACTACTATTTAACCTAGGTTCTAATTTTAATTGGAAAGTTGAACTAAAAGTCAAACTTTCAACCCCGATTGGCCTCAACTCGGCCTTATAAGAGCCAGATAGGGCCCGGACAGGGAGAAAATATAGTTTTCAAGAGCCAGGAGTAGTATCACATTATTTTTATGTATAATTTCTATTAATTAAACTTGTTTCTATTCTTAATTGAGATTTTTTTTCAGAAATCAAACTTTTAGTCCCGATTTCCTGAACTAAGCCATATAAGAGCTAAAAAGGGGCCAAACCAGAGAAAAACATGATTTTCAAGAGTTGAGAGTTATATTACATAGTTTTTATACACAATTACTGTTAGTTTTCAAGAGCTAAAATATTATTTTACCTTGTTTCTAGTGTTAATTTGGAAATTTGACCAAAAGTCAAATGTTCAGCCCCAATCAGCTTAATCTAGGCCTTATAAGAGCCAAAAAGGGCCCAATCGGGGTGAAAATATGATTTCCAAGAGCCGAGAGTACTATTACATAGTTTTTATATATAGTTACTACTAATTTCACTTATTTCTAGTCTAAATTGGGAAGTTTGATCAAAGTCAGACTTTCTTTCCCGATTGGTTTGTACTAGCCCTATATGTGCCAAATATGACCTAAACTGAGAGCAAAAATGATTTTAGAGAGCAAGAAGTAGTATTACATAGTTTATATATACAATTGCTGCTAATTAACTTTGTTTCTAATGTTAATTAGAAAGTTTGATAAAAAGTCAAATGTTTAGTCCCTATTGGCCTGAACAAGACCTTATAAGAGCCAAAAAATACGATTTTCAAGAACTGAGAGTAGTAATAAATAGTTATTATGTATAATTACTATTAATTAAACTTTTTTTTAGTCTTAATTGAGAAGTTTGATCAAAAGTCACTCTTTCAGTCCCGATTAGCCTGAACTAGGCCTTATAAGAGCCGAATATGACCTAAATGGAGAAAACATTGTTTTAAAGAGCCAGGAATAGTATTACATAGTTTCTATATATATTTACTACTAATTAAACTTGTTTCTACTCTTAATCAGGAAGTTTATCTAAACTTTCAGCCCAGATTGGCCTAAACTAAGCATTATTATAGCCGAAAAAAATTCAAACAGGGAGAAAACATGTTTTCAAGAGGCAGGAGTAGTATTACATAGTTTTTATGTATAATTACTACTAATTAAACTTGTTTCTATTCTTAATTTGAAAGTTTGACCAAAAGTCAAATCTCAGCCCCGATTAGCCTGAAATGGCATTATAAGAGCCGAATAGGGCTCAAACGGAGAGAAAATTTATTTTCAAGAGCTGAGAGTAGTATTACATAGTTTTTATGTATAATTACTACTAATTAAACCCTTTTCTATTCTTAATTGGGAAGTTTGACCAAAAGCCAAATCTTCAGCCTCGATTGGCCTGAACTACTATGAATTATATGAGTCAAAAAGGACCCAAACGGGAGGAAAGTATGGTTTTCAAGAGCCATGAGTGGTATTGCATATTTTCTATATGCAATTGTTATTAAATAACCTTGTTTCTAGTGTTAATTGAAAGTTTGAATAATAGTCAAACTTTCAGCCCCGAAAGCCTGCACTAGGCCACATAAGAGTTGAATAGGGGCCTAAATGGGGAGAAAATGATGTTTTTAACGGTCGTGAATGGTGTTGCATAGTTCTATGTACAATTACTACTGATTAACCTTATTTCTAGTGTTAATTGGGGAGCTTGACTAAAAGTCAAACTTTAAAACCCTCCTGAACTAGGCCTTATTAGAGCTGAATAGGGTTCAAATGGGGAGAAAATGCAGTTTTCAAGAGAAGCGAGTAGTATTACATAGTTTTTATATATAATTACTACTAATTAAACTTGTTTCTAGTCTTAATTGGGAGGCTTGATTAAAAGTAAAACTTTCAGCGTCGATCGGCCTGAATTAGGCTTTATAAGGGTTGAATATGACCTAAACATGGAGAAAACATTGTTTTAAAGAGTCAAGAGTAGTATTACATAGTTTCTATGTACAAATGCTACTAATTAAACTTGTTTCTATTCTTAATCAGGAAGTTTGTCCAAAAGTCAAACTTTTAGCCCTGATTGGCTTGAACTTGGCATTATAAGAGCCAAATAAAATTCAAATAAGGAGAAAACATGTTTTCAAGAGCCGAGAGTAGTATTACATAGTTTTTATGTAAAATTACTACTAATTAAATTTGTTTCTATTCTTAATTGAAAAGTTTAACCAAAAGTCAAATCTCAGGCCCGATTGGCCTGAATTAGACATTAGAAGAGCCGAATAAGGGCTCAAATAGGGAGAAAATATGTTTTGAAGAGTCGAAAGTAGTATTATATAGTTTTTATGTATAATTACTACAAATTAAACTTGCTTCTATTCTTAATTGAAAAGTTTGACCAAAAGCCAAATCTTCAGCCCTGATTGGCCTCAATTAGGAATTATAAGAGCCGAACAGGACTCAGACAAGAGGAAAATATGGTTTTCAAGAGACATGAGTGGTAATACATATTTTCTATATGCATTTACTATTAAATAACATTATTTTTAGTGTTAATTGAAAGTTTGAAAAAAGCCAAACTTTCAGCCCTGAAAGCTTGTACTAGGCTATTTAAGAATTGAATAGGGCCTAAACGATGAGAAAATAAGGTTTACTAAAGCAAGGTGTAGTATTACATAGTTTTTACATATAACTACTATAAATTAAACTTATTTCTGTACTTAATTTGAAAGTTTGATCAAAAGTCAAATTTTTAGCCCCGACTAGCCTGAAGTAGGCCTTATAAGAGCCAAATAGGGCCTAAACAGGGAGGACACATGATTTTAAAGAGCAGGGTGTAGTATTATAAAGTTTCTATTTACAATTACTGTTAATTAAACTTGTTTCGACCCTTAATCTGGAAGTTTGACAAAAAGCCCCGATTAGGCTGAACTAGGCTTTATAATAACGGAATAGGCCCAAAAAGGAGAGAGAACATGCTTTCAAGAGCCGGGAGTAGTATTACATAGTTTTATATATAATTACTACTATTTAAACTTGTTTCTATTTTTAAAAAAGAAGTTTGAATAAATGTCAAACCTTCAGCCCTGATTGGCTTGAATGAGACATTATAAGAACCAAATAGGATCTAAACAGGAGGAGAATATAGTTTTCAAGAGCCGTGAGTGGTATTGCATAATTTTTTTATCTAATTACTACTAATTAACCTTGTTTCTGACAAATTGAAAGTTTGACCAAAAGTCAAACTTTCAGCCCCGATTAGCCATAGGGTCCAAATAAAGAGAAATGCAGTTTCCAATAGCCTAGAGCATATTACATAGTTTTTATGTATAATTACCACTATTAAACTTGTTTCCAGTCTTAATTAGAAAGACCAAAAGTCAAACTTTCAGCCTCGACTGGCCTGAACCAGGCCTTATAAAATGGGGAGAAAATATGATTTTTAAGAGCCAGGAGTAGTATCACATAGTTTATATGTATAACTACTAATTAAACTAGTTTGTATTCTTAATTTAGATGTTTGACTAAACGTCAGACTTTCAGCCCCGAATTAGTCTGAACTAGGTCTTATAAGAACCCAATAGGATCCTGATTGATACACAATATTGCATATTTTACCACATAATCCCCATGCATATTGCAAATAAATATATAATTTTTACTCATCTTCTCTATATATTTGCAGGTCCACACTCTAATGGAGAGAAAGCCAAATAATTACTTTAATTAGCAATAATTAAAGGGATTAAATCCAAGATTAAAATAAAGCCCAAGATTTGAAATCAGAATCCAGAGAGATCCGCGCGCCAATTGAAGATTCCAGAAGGCCACGTGGATAACAACCTCTCAACCAACCTACAACAGAATTCTGTTTCCCAACAGAATCTGTTTTGCCGCAGTTTGCCGCCAAAACGCGGCAGATCCAAGGCCGTTGAGATCCGGATTTTGCGCCAACAGAAAGGGCTCTTGAAGCTTCTCTCGCAGCCTATAAATATCTGCACCTGACCTGCGAGAAAAGACTGAATGGAGAAGAGAGGAGAAATTGTTAGTTGTTGTAATTTTCATAGGTTTTTCTCTAGGTTTTAGTTCTTTAGATCCCTCCTCTTCTTCCCTAGAAATCATTGCAAGAGAGAGTTGTAAGAGAGAGAGAGCTTGTACATCAAGGAGTGACAACTTGAAGCAATGCAAGGATTCATCCATTCTCTTCATCTCTACTTGAGCTTGGTTCTAGTTTAATTGCTTTCTTTACTTGCTTTCTTTACTTTCTTGCAATTTACTTCATGCTTTGCTTTTCTTCATTAATGGCTTGTAGCTAATTTTTCTACCATGTACTAGCTAACCACTAGCCTTGCCATCTTCACTAACTCATGGGTGATTGCTTTAGTTCATCTTGCAAGTTGGATGGTCTTCTCTTCTCCGATGGGTTAAACCACCCTTCATCTACATGAGAAAGTAATTAGATCAACACGCAAGACAAACCTACGCCGATGAAATCAACATGAGGCACGCCTTCACTATCACGGAGTTTAGTAAGTGTTGGTAAGGTAGTAAGGTAAGCTAGTCATGGTTTGCTTCTTCAAGTTTACTTTCTTTTTAGTTGTTAGTCCAAAACCAATCTCATTCTTGATTTCTTTTCCTTTTCCATCATGCACGAAGCCACCACTTCTTTCATATTCTTTTCCATGATTGTTTTATTCTTTTAAGAACAAAGAAGACACTTCGTTTACTTTCTTCACTACGGACCGTAACGCTTCCATCGCTAGCTCTCCCTGAGAATCGACTCGGTATAGCTCTATGCTATAACGGAGATAGGAAAGGGTACATTGAACATATAAATACATTTGTGGAGTGATACAAGCACTTGAGGTTGTTTCTAAACCTTATCTCTCTTTCCATTGAATATACATTGTGTGCAAATTATACTCCATAATACAACACCTTTCCCGTCAAATCAGATCCAAACGGGGAGAAAATGCAGTTTTTAAGAGCTGGGGTAGTATTACATAGTTTTTATGTATAATTACTCCTAATTAAACTTGTTTCTAATCTTAATTGGGAGGTTTGATGAAAAGTCAAACCTTCAGCCCTTATTGGCCTTAACTAGGCCTTATAAGCGCCGAATAGGACCCAAAGGAAAGGAAAATATTGTTATCAAGAGTTGAGAGTGTTATTACATAGTTTCTATATATAATTATAACTAATTAACCTTTTTTCTAGTGCTAATTGGGAAGTTTGATAAAAAGTCAAACTTTAAGGCCCCGAATTGGCCTGGACTAAGCCGTATTAGAGCCGAATAGATCCCAAATGGGGAGAAAATAAAGTTTTCAATAGGTGAGAGTAGTATTACATTATTTTTATTTATAATTACTACAAACTAATTTTGTTTCTATTCTTAATTGGAATGTTTTACTAATAGTCAAACTTTTAGCTCCGATTGGCCTGAACCAAGTCTTATAGGAGCATAATAGGGCCCAAACGGGGAGAAAATAAGGTTTTCAAGAGTTAGAAGTAGTATCACATAGTTTCTATGTATAACTACTACTAATCAGTTTGCTATTCTCAAGTTGGAAGTTTGACTGAAAGTTAAACTTTCAGCCTCGATTGATCTGAATAATGCCTTAAAAGAGCCGAATAGGTCCCAAACTGGAGGAAAACATGATTTCAAGTGCTTAGAGTGGTGTTACATTGTTTCTATGTACAATTACTGTAATTATCCTTGTTTCTTGTGTTAATTGGGTATTTTAACTAAAAGTCAAACTTTTAACCGGATTGGCTTGAATTAGGCCTTATAAGATACAAATAAGGCCCAAACAGGGACAAAATATGATTATCTAGAGACGGAAGTCGTATTACATAGTTTTTATATATAATTACTTCTAATTAAACTTGTTTCTAATCTTATTTAGGAAGTTTGATCAAAAGTCAAACTTTCACCCGATTGGCCTGAACTAGGAGCGAGATATGGCTTAAAGAGGGAGTAAACTTGATTTTAAAGAGCCGCGAGTAGTATTAAATAGTTTTTTATATAATTACTACTACTTAAACTTGTTTTAGTTTTAATCTGGAAGTTTGACTTTTGTTAAACTTTCAGCCCCTAGTTGGCTCGAACTAGGCCTTATAAGAGCCGAGTAGGGACCAAATAGGAGAAAAACACGGTTTTCAAGGGCCATGAATCGTATTGCAAAGTTTTTATGTACAAGTACAATTGATTAACCTTGTTTCCAATATTGATTGAGAAATTTGACCAAAAGTCAAACTTTAAATTCCTGGTTGGCCTAACTAGGCCTTATCAAAGCTGAATAGGGTCCAAATGGGGAGAAAATGCAGTTTTTAAGAGCCGAGAGTAGTATTACATTGTAATTTTGTAAAATTACTACTAATTAATCTTGTTTCAAGTCTTAATTTAGAAGTTTGACCAATAGTCAAATCTTCATCTCTTATTAGCCTGAACTATGTCTTATTAGAGCGGAGTAGGGCCTAAATGGAAGGAAATACGGTTTTCAATCGCTTAAAGTGGTATTACATAGTTTCTATGTAATATTACTACTAAATAACCTAGGTTCTAATTTTAATTGGGGAGTTTAACTAAAAGTCAAACTTTCAACACCATTGGCCAGAACTGGTCTTATAAGAGCCAAATAGGCCCAGATAGGGAGAAAACATGATTTTCAGGAGCCAAGAGTTGTATCACATAGTTTTTATGTATAATTTCAATTAATTAAACTTGTTTCTATTCTTAATTTGAATTTTTAAGAAATCAAATTTTTAGCCTCGATTGACCTAAACTAGGCCAGATTGGAGGAAAACATGATTTTCAAGAGCTGAGAGTTGTATTACATAGTTTCTATGTAAAATTACTGCTATTTTATCATGTTTCTAGTATTAATTTGAAATTTTAACCAAAAATCAAATGTTCAACCTCGATTGGCCTGAACTAGGCCTTATAAGCGCCGAAAAGGGCCCAATCGGGGAGAAAATGCGATTTTCAAGAGCTGGGAGTAGTATTACATAGTTTTTTTATTCAGTTGCTACTAATTAAACTTGTTTCTAGTCTAAATTGGGAAGTTTGACCAAAGTCTGACTTTCAGTCCCGATTGGCTTGAATCTTATATGAGCTGAATATGACCTAACGAGAGAAAATAAGATTTTAAAGAGCCAGGAGTAGTATTGCATAGTTTTTATGTACAATTAGTGCTAATTAATCTTGTTCCTAATGTTAATTGAAAAGTTCAGTAAAGAGTCCAACGTCCAGTCCCGATTAGCCTTAACTAGACCTTATAAGAGACGAAAAGGGCCCAATCGGGGAGAAAATATGATTTGCAAGAGCTGGAAGTAGTATTACATAGTTATTATGTATAATTGCTACTAAAAAACCTTGTTTCTAGTCTTAATTGCGAAATTTGATCAAAAGTCACTCTTTCAGCCCCGATTGGCTTCAACTAGGACTTATAAGTGCCGAATATGACCTAAACAGGAGAAAACATTATTTTAAAGAGCCAGGAGTAGTATTACATAGTTTCTATGTACAATTACTACTAATTAAACTTGTTTCTACTCTTAATCAGGAAGTTTGTTCAAAAGTCAAACTTTCAACCCCTATTAGCCTGACTTTGGTATTATAAGAGCAGAGTATGGCTCAAATAAGGAGAAAACATATTTTCAAGAGTCGGGAGTAGTATTATATAGTTTTTATATATAATTACTAATTAAATTTGTTTCTATTCTTAATTGTGAAGTCTGACCAAAAGTCAAATCTTCATTGCCGATTGGCCTGAACTAGGCATTATAAGGGTCGAATAGGACTCAAACAGGGAGAAAATACGTTTTTAGGAGCCATAAGTGTTATTACATAGTTTCTATATATAACCACTACTAATTCAATTTGTTTCTATTCTTAAGTTAGAAGTTTGACTAAAAGTTTAACTTTTCAGCCCCGTATGACTTGAATTATGCCTTTTATGAGCCGAATTGGGTCAAAACTGGAGGAAAATATGGTTTCGAGAGCTGAGAGTGGTGTTACTTAGTTTCTATGTACAATTACCAATAATTATCCCTATTTCTTATTTTAATTGGGCATTTTTACCAAAAGTCAAACTTTTAATTGAATTAGTAGTAATTATATATAGAACTATGGCATTTTTACCAAGAGTGGTGTTACACATGATTTTTCAAGAGCCAAGAGTAGTATCATATAGTTTCTATATATAACTACTACTAATTAGACTTGTTTTTATCCTTAAGTTGAAAGTTTGACTAAAAGTCAAAACTTTCAGCCACAATTGAACTGAACCAGACCTTATAAGAGTGAAATAGGGCCCAAACGGGAGGAAAACATGATTTTCAAGAGACGAGAGTAGTATTACACAGTTTCTTTTGTAAAATTACTACTAATTAAACTTGTTTCTTGTTTTAGTTGAAAAATTTAATCAAAAGTCAAAATTTCAGTACCGATTGGCCTGAACTAGGCCTTATAAGAGCCAAATATTGCCTAAACAGAGAGAAAACCTGGTTTAAAGAGGCAATAGTGGTATTACATAGTTCCTATGTATAATTACTACAAATTAACCTTGTTTCTAATGTTATTGAGAAGTTTGACAAATAGTCAAGCTTTCAGCCCCGATTGGTCTTAACTAGACCTTATGAGAGCTGAATTGGGTCCAAACAAGGAAAAATGAGGTTTTCAAGAGTCGGGAATAGTAATACATAGTTTTCATGTATAATTACTACTATTAAACTAGTTTCTAGTTTTAATTGGAAAGTTTTATTAAAAGTCAACTTTCTGCCCCGATTGACCTAAACTAGGCCTTATAAGAGCCGAATAGGGATCAAACGGGAGGAAAACATGGTTTTCAAGGGTTTTGAATGGTATTACATAGTTTATATATATAATTACTACTAATTAATTTCGTTTCTAGTGTTACTTGAGAAGTTTGACAAAAAGTCAAACTTTCAGCCCAAATTGGTTATAAAAGCCGAATTAGGCCCAAACAGGGATAAAACGAGATTTTCGAGGGAAGGTTGAACTAATACATAGTTTATATGTACCATTACTACTAATTTAACTTGTTTTAGAATTATTTGAGAATTTTCACCAAAAGTCAAATTTCAGCCCTGATTAGCCTAAACTAGGCCTTATAAGAGTCGAATGGGGACCAAACGGGAGGAAAACAAGGTTTACAAGGGATGTGAATGGTATTACATAGTTTTTATGTATAATTACTATTAATTAACTTTGTTTCTAGTGTTAATTGGAAAGTTTGACCTAGAGTCAAACTTCAGCCCTGATTTGCCTGAATTAGGCAATATAAGAGCCGATTAGGGCCCAAACGGGAAAAGATGAGGTTTTCAAGAGCCGATAGTAGCATGGCATAGTTTTTATGTGCAATTACTACTAATTAAACTATTTCTCGTCTTAATTTGAAAGTTTGACTGAAAACCATACCTTCACTTCTGATTGGCCCGAACTAGGCCTTATAACAGCTGAATGGGGCCAAACGGGAGAAAAATATGGTTTTCAAGTGATGAGAGTGGATTATAGAGTTTTCTATGCACAATTATTACTAATTAACCTTGTTTCTTATGTTAATTTGGAATTTTAATCAAAAGTCAAACTTTCATTTCTGATTTGCCTCAACTAGGCCTTATAAGAGCCGATTATGGCTCAAACGAGGTTTTCAAGAGCCGAGAGTAGTAATACATAGTTTTTATGTATAATTACTATTAATTAAACTAGTTTCTAGTCTTAATTAGGAAGTTTTACTAAAATTCAAACTTTAAACCCCGATTGGCCTGAATTAGGCCTTATAAGAGCCGATTAGGGCCCAAACGGGGAGAAAATGAGGTTTTCAAGTGCTGGGAGTAGTATGACATAGTTTCATGTATAATTACTACTAATTAAACTAGTTTCCAGTTTTAATTAGAAAGTTTACTAAAAGTTAAACTTTCAACCCAAATTGGCATGAATTAGGCTTTATAAGAGCCGATTAGGGCCCAAACGAGGAGAAAACGTGATTTTCAAGAGCCTGGAGTAGTATGCAGTGTTTTTATGTATAATTACTATTAATTAAACTTGTTTCTAATTTTTATTAGAAAGTTTGACCAAAAATCAAACTTTCAACACCGATTGGCCTGCATTAGGCCTTATAAGAGCCGAATGGGACCAAACGGGAGGAAAACATGATTTTTAAGGGCCATCAATGGTATTACGTAGTTTCTATGTGCAATTACTACTAATTAGCCTTGTCTCTAGTAAGTTCGACCAAAAGTTATTTCGGCCCCAATTGGCCTGAACTAGTCCTTATAAGAGCCGCCCAAACGAGGAGAGAACGAAGTTTTCAAGAGCTAAGAATATTAATACATAGTTTATTTTGCATAATTACTACGAATTGAACTAGTTTCTAGTCTTAATTAGGAAGTTTTACCAGAAATCAAACTTTCAGTCCTGATTGGCCTAGACTAAGCTTTATAAGAGCCGAATAGGAACCAAATGTGAGGAAAACATGATTTTCAAGGGTCGTGAATGATATTGCATAGTTTTATGTACAATTATTACTGATTAACGTTATTCCAAAAGTCAAACTTTTAGCTCCGATTGGCCAAAACTAGGCATTATAAGATCCAAATAAAATTCAAACAAGGAGAAAACATGTTTTCAAGAGTCGGGAGTAGTATTACTTTGTTTTTATGAATAATTACTACTAATTAAGTTTGTTTCTATTCTTAATTAAAAAGTTTAACCAGAAGTCAAATTTAACCCCGATTGGCCTGACATTATAAGAGCCGAATAGGGCTCAAACAAGGAGAAAACATTTTTTTCAAGAGTCGAGAGTAGTATTACATAGTTTTTATGTATAATTACTATAAATTAAACTTGTTTCTATTCTTAATTGGGAAGTTTGACCAAAAGCCAAATCTTCAGGCCAGACTGGCCTCACCTAGGAATTATAAGAGCCGAACAGGACTCAGACAGGAGGAAAATATGATTTTCAAGAGCCATGAGTAGCAATACATATTTTCTATATGCATTTACTATTAAATAACCTTGTTTTTAGTGTTAATTGAAAGTTTGAATAAAAGTCAAACTTTCAGCACTGAAAGCCTGTACTAGGCTAGTTAAGAGTTGAATAGGGCCTAAACGGTGAGAAAATGAGATTTTCCAAAGCAAGGTGTAGTATTACGTAGTTTTGATATATAACTACTGTAAATTAAACTGATTTCTGTACTTAATTTGAAAGTTTGATCAAAAGTAAAATTTTTAGCACCGACTAGCATGAAGTTGGCCTTATAAGAGCCAAATAGGACCCAAACAGGGAGAACACATGATTTTAAAGAGCCAGGTGTAGTACTACAGAGTTTCTATTTACAATTACTATTAATTAATCTTGTTTCTAGCCTTAATCTGGAAGTTTGACGAAAAGCCCTAATTGGCCTGAACTAGGCTTTATAACAACGGAATAGGCCCAAAAAGGAGAGAGAACATGTTTTCAAGAGCTGGGAGTAGTATTACATAGTTTTATATGTAATTACTACTAATTAAACTTGTTTCTATTCTTAAAAAGGAAGTTTGAACAAATGTCAAACCTTCAACCCTGATTGGCCTGAATGAGGCATTATAAGAGCAAAATAGGATCCAAACAGGAGGAGAATATGGTTTTAAAGAGCCGTGAGTGGTATTGCATAGTATTTATATCTAATTCTAGGGTTAATTAAAAGTTTGACCAAAAGTTAAACTTTTAGCCCCGATTAGCTATAGGAAATGCAGTTTCCAATAGCCGAACGTATATTACATAGTTTTTATGTATAAGTACCGCTATTAAACTTGTTTCCAGTCTTAATAAGAAAGTTTTACCAAAAGTCAAACTTTCAGTCTCGACTGGCCTGAACCAGGCTTTATAAGAGCCGAGAAAGGCCTAAACGGTGAGAAAATATGGTTTTTAAGAGCCTGGAGTAGTATCACATAGTTTATATGTATAACTATTACTAATTAAACTAGTTTCTATCTTAATTTAGAAGTTTGACTAAACGTCAAATTTTCAGCCCCGAATTGGCTTGAACTAGGTCTTATAAGAACCCAATAGGGTCCAAACGGGGAAAAAATACAGTTTTTAAGAGCTAGGGGTAGTATTACATAGTTTTTATATATAATTACTACTAATTAAACCTTTTTCTAATTTTAATTAGGAGGTTTGATGAAAAGTCAAACCTTCTGCCCTTATTGGCCTTAACTAGGCCTTATAAGAGCCGAATAGGGCCCAAACGAAAGGAAAATATTGTTGTCAAGAGTTGAGAGTGTTATTACATAATTTCTATATTCAATTACAACTAATTAACCTTATTTCTAGTGCTAATTGGGAAGTTTGATAAAAAGTCAAACTTTTAGCCCCGAATTGGCCTGGACTAAGCCGTATTAGAGCCGAATAGATCCCAAACGGGGAGAAAATGAAGTTTTCAATAGGTGAGAGTAGTATTACATTATTTTTATTTATAATTACTACAAACTAATTTTGTTTCTATTCTTAATTAGAATGTTTTACCAATAGTCAAACTTTCAGCCCCGATTGGCCTGAACCAGGTCTTATAAGAGCATAATAGGGCCCAAACGGGGAGAAAATATGATTTTCAAGAGCTGAAAGTAGTATCACATAGTTTCTATGTATAACTACTACTAATTCAGTTTGTTTCAATTATCAAGTTGGATGTTTGACGAAAGTTAAACTTTCAACCCCGATTGATCTGAATTATGCCTCAAAAGAGCCGAATAGGGCCCAAACTGGAGAAAAATATTATTTCGAGAGCTGAGAGTGGTGTTACATTGTTTCTATGTACAATTACTGCTAATTATCTTTGTTTCTTGTATTAATTGGATATTTTAACTAAAAGTCAAACTTTGAATCCTGATTGGCTTGAATTAGCCCTTATAAGATACAAATAAGGCCCAAACAGGGACAAAATATAATTATCCTGAGACGAGAGTCGTATTACATAGTTTTTATATATAATTACTTCTAATTAAACTTGTTTCTAGTCTTATTTGGGAAGTTTGATCAAAAGTCAAACTTTCACGATTGGCCTGAACTTGGTGCCAGATATGGCTTAAACAGGGAGTAAACTTGATTTTAAAGAGCCGCGAGTAGTATTTCATAGTTTTATATATAATTACTACTACTTAAACTTGTTTCTAGTTTTAATCTAGAAGTTTGACTTTTGTTAAACTTTCAACCCCTGGTTGGCTTGAACGAGGCCTTATAAGAGCCGAGTTAGGGACCAAACAGGAGAAAAACATGGTTTTCAAGGGCCGTCAATGGTATTACAAAGTTTCTATGTACAAGTACAACTGATTAACCTTGTTTCTAATATTGATTGAGAAATTTGACCAAAAGTCAAACTTTAAAGTCCTGGTTGGCCTGAACTAGGCCTTATCAAAGCTGAATAGGGTCCAAACGGGGAGAAAATGTAGTTTTTAAGAGCCAAGAGTAGTATTACATTGTAATTTTGTATAATTACTACTAATTAAAATTGTTTCAAGTTTAATTTAGAAGTTTGACTAAAAGTCAAATCTTCATCCCTTATTAGCCTGAACTAGGTCTTATAAGAGCGGAATAGGGCCCAAACGGGAGGAAATATGGTTTTCAATAGCTTAAAGTGGTATTACATAGTTTCTATGTACAATTACTACTAAATAACCTGGGTTCTAATTTTAATTGGGAAATTTAACTAAAAGTCAAACTTTCAACCCCAGTTGGCCTGAACTGGTCTTATAAGAGCTAAATAGGGCCCAGACAGGGAGAAAACATGGTTTCAAGAGCTGAGAGTTGTATCACATAGTTTTTATGTATAATTTCAATTAATTAAACTTGTTTCTATTCTTAATTTAGATTTTTTTAAGAAATTAAATTTTTAGCCCGATTGGCCTAAACTAGGTCATATAAGAGCTAAAAAGGGGCCAGATCGGTGGAAAACATGATTTTTAAGAGCTGAGAGCTGTATTACATTGATTCTATGTAAAATTACTGCTATTTTACCATGTTTCTAGTATTAATTTGGAAGTTTGACCAAAAGTCAAACGCTTAGCCCCGATTGGCCTGAACTAGGTCTTATAAGAGCCAAAAAGGCCCCAATCGAGGAGAAACTGTGATTTTCAAGAACTAGGAGTAGTATTACATAGTTTTTATGTACATTTATTACTAATTAAACTTGTTTCTAGTCTAAATTGGGAAGTTTGACCAAAGTCAGACTTTCAGACTTGATTGGCCTGAACTAAGCCTTATATGAGCTGAATATGACCTAACAGAGAGAAAATATGATTTTAAAGAGTCAGGAGTAGTATTGTATAGTTTTAATGTACAATTGGTGCTAATTAACCTTATTTCTAATGTTAATTGAAAAGTTCAACAAAAAGTCCAACGTTCAGTCCCGATTAGCCTGAACTAGACCTTATAAGAGACGAAAAGGGCCCAATTAGGGAGAAAATATGGTTTGCAAGAGCTGGGAGTAGTATTACATAGTTATTATGTATAATTGCTACTAACTAAACTTGTTTCTAGTCTTAACTGGAAATTTTGATCAAAAGTCACTCTTTCAGCCCCGATTGGCTTCACTCGGACTTATAAGAGCCAAATATGACCTAAACAGGAAGAAAACATTCTTTTAAAGAGACAGGAGTAGTATTATATAGTTTTTATGTACAATTTCTACTAATTAAACTTGTTTCTACTCTTAATCGGGAAGTTTGTCCAAAAGTCAAACTTTCAGCCCCTATTGGCCTGAACTAGGTATTATAAGAGCAGAATATCGCTCAAACAAGGAGAAAACATGTTTTTAAGAGTCGGGAGTAGTATTATATAGTTTTTATATATAATTACTACTAATTTAATATGTTTCTATTCTTAATTGTGAAGTCTGACCAAAAGTCAAATTTTCATTCCCGATTGGCCTGAACTAGGCATTCTAAGAGCCGAATAGGACTCAAACAGGGAGAAAATATGTTTTCAGGAGCCAGAAGTAGTATTACATAGTTTCTATGTATAACCACTACTAATTCAATTTGTTTCTATTCTTAAGTTGGAAGTTTGACCAAAAGTTTAACTTTTCGGCCCCGAATGACCTGAATTATGCCTTAAATGAGCCGTGAGTGGTATTGCATAGTTTTTATATCAAATTACTACTAATTAACCTTGTTTCTAGGGTTAATTGAAAGTTTAACCAAAAATCAAACTTTCAACCCCGATTAGCCATAGGGTCCAAATAAAGAGAAATGCAGTTTCCAATAGCCGAGAGTTTATTACATAGTTTTTATGTATAATTACAACTATTAAACTTGTTTCCAATCTTAATTAGAAAGTTTTACCAAAAGTCAAACTTTCAGCCTCGACTGGCCTGAACCAGGCCTTATAAGAGCTGAGAAAGGCCCAAACAGGGAGAAAATATGATTTTAAGAGCCGGGAGTAGTATCACATAGTTTATATATGTATGACTACTACTAATTAAACTAGTTTCTATTCTTAATTTAGAGGTTTGACTAAACGTCAAACTTTCAGCCCCGAATTGACTTGAACTAGGTCTTACAAGAACCCAATAGGGTCCAAACAGGAAGAAAATGCAGTTTTTAAGAGCTGGGGGTAGTATTACATAGTTTTTATGTATAATTACTACTAATTAAACTTGTTTCTAATCTTAATTGGGAGGTTTGATGAAAAGTCAAACCTTCAGCCCTTATTGGCCTTAACTAGGCCTTATAAGAGCCAAATAGGGTCCAAACGAAAGGAAAATATTGTCGTCAAGAGCTGAGAGTGTCATTACATAGTTTCTATATTCAATTACAACTAATTAACCTTGTTTCTAGTACTAATTGGGAAGTTTGATAAAAAAATCAAACTTTTAACCCCGAATTGCCTGGACTAAGCCGTATAAGAGCCAAATAGGTCACAAACGGGGAGAAAATGAAGTTTTCAATAGGTGAGAGTAGTATTACATTGTTTTTATTTATAATTACTACAAACTAAATTTGTTTCTATTCTTAATTGGAATATTTTACCAATAGTCAAACTTTCAGCCCCGATTGGCCTTAACCAGGTCTTATAAGAGCAAAATAGGGCCCAAACGGGGAGAAAACATGGTTTTCAAGAGATGAAAGTAGTATCACATAGTTTCTATGTATAACTAGTACTAATTCAGTTTGTTTCTATTCTCAAGTTGGAAGTTTGACCGAAAGTTAAACTTTCAGCTCCGATTGATCTGAATTATGCCTCAAAAGAGCCAAATAGGGCCCAAACTGGAGGAAAATATAGTTTCGAGAGCTGAGAGTGGTGTTACATGTTTTTATGTACAATTACTGCTAATTATCCTTATTTCTTGTGTTAATTGGATATTTTAACTAAAAATCAAACTTTTAATCCTGATTGGCTTGAATTAGGCCTTATAAGATACGAATAAGGCCCAAACAGGGACAAAATATGATTATCCAGAGACGGGAGTCATATTACATAGTTTTTATATATAATTACTTCTAATTAAACTTATTTCTAGTCTTATTTGGGAAGTTTGATCAAAAGTCAAACATTCACCCCGATTGGCATGAACTAGGAGCCGGATATGGCTTAAACAGGGAGTAAACTTGATTTTAAAGAGTCGCGAGTAGTATTTCATAGTTTTATATATAATTACTACTACTTAAACTTGTTTCTAGTTTTAATCTGGAAGTTTGACTTTTGTCAAACTTTCAGCCCCTGGTTGGCCTGAACGAGGTCTTATAAGAGCCGAGTTAGGGACCAAATAGGAGAAAAACATGGTTTTCAAGGGCCATGAATGGTATTACAAAGTTTTTATGTACAAGTACCACTGATTAACCTTGTTTCTAATATTGATTGAGAAATTTGACAAAAAGTCAAACTTTAAAGTCCTGATTTGCCTGAACTAGGCCTTATCAAAGCTGAATAGGGTCCAAACGGGGAGAAAATGTAGTTTTTAAGAGCCGAGAGTAGTATTACATTATAATTTTATATATTTACTACTAATTAAACCTGTTTCAAGTTTAATTTAGAAGTTTGACCAAAAGTCAAATCTTCATCCCTTATTAGCCTGAACTACGTCTTATAAGAGCGGAAATTTGCCCAAATGGGAGGAAATATGGTTTTCAATAGCTTAAAGTGTTATTACGTAGTTTCTATGTACAATTACTACTAAATAACCTGGGTTCAAATTTTAATTGGGAAGTTTAACTAAAAGTCAAGCTTTCAACCCCAATTGGTCTGAACTGGTCTTATAATAGCCAAATAGAGCCCAGACAGGGAGAAAACATGGTTTCAAGAGCAGAGAGTTGTATCACATAGTTTTTTTTATATAATTTCAATTAATTAAACTTGTTTCTATTCTTAATTTGAATTTTTTTAAGAAATCAAATTTTTAGCCCCGATTGACCTAAACTAGGCCATATAAGAGCTAAAAAGGGGCCAGATCAGAGGAAAACATGATTTTCAAGAGCTGAGAGTTGTATTACATAGTTTCTATGTAAAATTACTGCTATTTTACCATGTTTCTAGTATTAATTTGAAAGTTTGACCAAAAGTCAAACGTTCAGCCCCGATTGGCCTGAACTAGGTCATATAAGAGCCGAAAAGGGCCCAATCGGGGAGAAAATACGATTTTCAAGAACTAGGAGTATTATTACATAGTTTTTATGTACAGTTACTACTAATTAAACTTATTTCTAGTCTAAATTGGGAAGTTTGACCAAAGTCAGACTTTCTGTCCCGATTGGCCTGAACTAAGCCTTATATGAGCTGAATATGACCTAACAGAGAGAAAATATGATTTTAAAGAGTCAGGAGTAGTATTGCATAGTTTTAATGTATAATTGGCGCTAATTAACCTTATTTCTAATGTTAATTTAAAAGTTTAGCAAAAAGTCCAACGTTCAGTCCCGATTAGCCTGAACTTACTAAACTTGTTTCTAGTCTTAATTGAAAATTTTGATCAAAAGTCACAATTTCAGTCCCGATTGGCTACAACTAGGACTTATAAGAGCCGAATATGACCTAAACAGGAAGAAAACATTGTTTTAAAGAGGCAGGAGTAGTATTACATAGTTTATATGTACAATTAATACTAATTAAACTTGTTTCTACTCTTACTCAGGAAGTTTGTCCAAAAGTCAAACTTTCAGCCAATATATATATATATATATATATATA
>JAVJIF010019038.1:0-67446 GCA_038442645.1 Agave tequilana | reverse complement strand
GGAAGTATTAGCTCTCAAATTAGTGGAGAAAACTCTTTTAAAGAAGTGGGAAAAAACTGGCTCAAAGTCCACTAGAAATCTTGTAAAAAAACAATGCCCAAACCCCCAAATTTATAGGGCTAGAAAAACTAGCCGTTGAGGTCTGACAGAACTATCGGTCGACCGACCAACGGTCATATTTCAGACTGTTGAGCCATCGGTCGACCGGTCGGTCGACCGAGGCCAGGATACAGAGAGCAAGTCTCTCTGTCCGGTCGACCGCCCGGTCGACCGGGGCCTTTTCAGAGAGCAGAGCTCTCTGGACGGTCAACCGGGTCGGTCGACCGGCCCTCCTGCCAGAACTGGCGTACACGTCTGTGCACGTCGGTCGACTGCCCGGTCGACCGGCTGAAGCCAGATCAGAAAACTTAAGGATTTGAAACTTGGTCTTTTTGGCTAAAATAAAATCCCATAAAATACTGAAAAATCTACAAAAATAGTTTTACCAATATACTTTGATAAACAAACATGCTTGCACAAAATCAAAGCATGTTACAAATGATTTGGACTATTTTTGTAATATGAAAATATTTGTTCAAATGAAAAACTGTATTTTCCAAACTTGATTTTTCAAAACTTGTTTTTTCCAAACTTCTCCAAATACAAAAACAAGATATCTAAACTCATTTGAAGCATAGAGTGTATGGATATGATCCACTACACAAACATGATGAAATATCTATGTTTTTGACATTAAGCACTAAACATGGTTTGGATAAAACATGAAACTTGAATACCAAAAACCAAAATGATATTTTGTCAAAGAGAAAAATCTTTTTTTAAAACAAACTAAATCAAGAGTGTGTGTGTGTATGATATACTTGAGCATCCACCAACTATTCTATCCTTTACATTTTTCTAAAAATAAAATCTTATAAAACAAACCTAGACACAAGTCTTCATCTTCTTGAAGTCTTCACTTGAAGCCTTCTCATCTTCTTGACTTGGTCCAAACACGATCCAATGGCTCTTGGATCAAACTATACTAGCTCCAAAACTTGACTTCAATCCTTTGTTGAAGCTATGCACCTACTAAGATCTTGATCATAAATCTGTCACTAATTAAACACAAGATCATTAGTACTATAACTACATGAGTTGTCATCATCAAAACTAGAGTGATGGAACTTCGGGCCAACACTATTGATGGCTCATGATGATGAATTCTAACATTTTAGCATTCTAACATCAACCCACTAACAAGCTAACTTGCAATGTCTTCTTTAGTTCATGCTCACCTCTACTTAATTTTGATGACCAAGTGGCTTGCACCTTGTTGTGTGGAATGTATGTGTTTGAATGTGGAAGAACAATCTTATGAGTCATGTTTTATATCGTCTCTTAAAGCAAGGATTAGTGATGGCCAAGGATCTATGTGAGACAACTATCACTAAGAGGTTAGATGATTAGTGGAGCAATTAGTAGTTAGTAGCCATGAGTTTTCTTTCATCGTTTTCCTTCTTTTCTTTATTTTATTTTAAAAACTATTTTCAAAACTTTTTTATCATTTTTCTATCATTATTTTTGCTGCCTTCTTAGTTCACCTTTGTTTTCATCTTCTTCATAGCAAGTTTCATCTTCTTTTCTATTTTGTATTTAAACCTACTTTCTAAATCACTTCAATTTCCATTTCAATTCTATTTTCTTGTTTTGCTTTATGATTCACAACCACTTTTCCTTTGTTCTCACTTTGTTAATTTCATCGCCTTCTCACCTATCACTTCTTGTTTTCTTTTTTTTCTTTTTTCTCTTTCTTTAACAAAGAAGAACTTGTTAACATCTGACATGAATAAGAATTGTTAATGCTTCTATCGCCTCCCGTCCCTGTGGATTCGACCCATTGAGCCAATGCTATAACGAAAGTATCGAGAGAATATTAGCACAAACATTTTTACATTGATTTCAAAATACACATTTTCAAGTGTTGGTTTCACCCCGATCAAAATTTTGTACTTCCACCATCTTTGGAGGTTAAGTCTAAAACTTTGAAGGAGCTTAATGACAAAGAGGAGATAGAGCTTTTTGATCTCATTGAGAATCTAAAAACCCATGAGATGAAATGAAAGGCTAGAAAGGACAAAGCACTCCAAAAAGAAGACTCTTACTTTCAAATCCACTCCTACTATCTTTGATGATGAAGAAGAAGACCAAAATAATGATGAAGATTTATCTCTTCTTGTGAAAAATGTTAGAAGAACATACAAAACACAATTCAACAACAATGAAGATGGTAAGGGAAGGCGAAAAAGAAAATAGTTTGTTACAATTGCTGAAGCCCAGAGATGTAATTGCTTATTGCCAGGATACTAAGAGCTAACCCTTTACCTCTAAGAACCCTACAAAAAGAAGGCCTTGAAGGCAACATGGGTTTCGGAGAGTGACTCCTAAGAAGAGGTGGACACGACTAATGTGTGCTTCATGGCAAATGAGAACACACCAAGGTAACATCCAAATCTTATCTTGATGATTGTGAAGTATCCATGGATGAATTGGGTGAAGCTTTTGAAGAACTTTCCAACAACTTTGATTTTCTTAAAAAGAAGTATTTGAAAATGAAAAAAAGAAAATGAACTTATTCAAAATAAATTAGTTGTCATTTTCAAAGAAAAGAAATTTTGTCTTCCACTCTTGAAAAGACACAAAAGGATTTTGATACGCATAAAATCTCTTGCAAAGTTAAATTTCTTATCATTGATGAAAATGAGATTTCCATTTTGAAAAATAAATTAACACTTTGGGCAATGTTTTGAAAAAATATGAATTTACAAAGCTAGATTAAAATCCATGTTTACAAAGAGGCAAACTCATAGAAATCGCACACTCATTATATTTCACACTCTCACAATCATGCTTATACACAAACTCAATCACGTGCTCACATGCCACTCATGCACATGCTTATCATGCCCTCACACATCATGCTTTTTTATATACCAATGTGTATACTCGTACCTATTATGGCCGCTAAGGTCATTTGGCTAAGTTTTGTTATGACAAATGAATGCATCAAATAGTCATGTTTGGGTTTGAAAAACTAACATCCTAAGACCCAAGAAAATTTGGGTACCAAAATCAACTACTATTTTACATGATATAGGTACATACCAAGGCTCCAAGACGTAGGGAGTGGTAGTATCTTGATAGTGGTTGCTCAAGGCACATGACTTAGGATATCAACAACTTTACAACCCTGTCAAGGTATCATGGAGGTGGCACCGTCACCTTTGGGGATGATTCAAAGAGTAAAATCATTGGTATAGGTAATATAAAGGTTGGGTAATCTCTTTTAATTGAAAATATTGTTTTAATAGATGGACATAAACATAATCTATTAAGCATTAGCCAATTATGTGACAAAAGATTAAAGGTTATTTTTGATAACTTTATATCTGATGTTTTAGACAACAAATCTAATACTTGTGTTCTTTCTGATTTTCGTGAAAACAGTATTTATATGATTGACATGTTAAATTTAAAGTGCAATGCTACTTTTTTGAATGCTTTTATAGAAGATTCTTGGTTATGGCATATAAGACTAGGTCGTATTTCATTTGACCATCTATCTCGAATTAATTAAGGAATCGGTAAGGTATTCCTAGTTTGAAATTTAAAAATGACCGCATTTGTGATGCGTGCCAACTTGGGAAACAAACCAAGTCCTCTTACAAATGAATTAAGGATATCATGACATCTAGACCTCTAGAATTGATACATATTGATTTGTGTGGTCCAACTAAAATAAAAAATCTTAGTGGTAACCGTTTTGTTTTGTTTTAGTTGATGATTTCTCAAGATTTATATGGGCTTTCTTTTTACAACATAAAGATGAAGCCTTTTGTATTTTTCGTGTTTTTAGAAAAAGGGTTAAAAAAGAAAAAGATTTTCTGATTTTACGCATAAGGAGTGATAGAGGTGCTGAGTTCATCAACTATTCTTTTATTACTTATTGTGAAGAAAATGGAATTAAACATGAATTATCTTGTCCTAAAATTTCACAATAAAATAGAGTCGTTGAAAAGAAGAATCATACTCTTTAGGAAATGTTTAGGACAATGATTAGTGAATATAGACTCCCTCAATATCTCTGGGTCGAGGCTATAAACACTTCATGTTACATTGGAAATAGAATTTATTTTTTGCAAAAATTCGAATAAAACTCCCTTTGAGAATTACTATTTATTAAGTTACTTTCAATTGGAACTTTCTTGATTTTAAATGGTTTTACTAAAGATAAAGTTGACCTACCTTGTTTACAAAGCCTATAGATAGTAATATCTTGATAGTGTAAATATATATTGATGATATTATTTTTGAATCTACTAATGAAAAGTTTTATAAGAATTTTGAATCATGCACAAAGAAAACATTTGAAATAAGTATGATGGGAGAGCTCAATTATTTTCTTGGACTCCAAATCAAGCAAAAGGGTGATGGAATCTTCATCAATCAAGCAAAGTATGAACTTATTAAGAAATTTGGGCTTGAAAATGTGAAGATTATAAATACTCTCATGATTATCACAACTATGTTTGATAAGGATGAACAAGATAAAAACTTTAATATTAAACTCTTTCATAGTATGATTGATAGTTTGCTTTACTTGACGACAAGTAGGCTAGATATTATGTTTTAGTATATGTCTTTATGCTAGATTTCAATCTTATCCTACAGAATCTCACTTGATTATCGTAAAACGCATTATTATATATTTTAAGGGCACTATAAGAATGGGTTTGTGGTATCCGAAAATCGGACAACTTTTAATGATGAGTTATTTGGGTGCCAGTTATAGAGGGGATAGGAAGAGGACAAATGAAACTGGTTAATTTCTTAAATTTGTCTTGTTACATGATCTTTTAAGAAATAAAATTTCGTTGCCCTCTCAACTGTCGAGGCGGAGATGCTGTGGCCAGAGCCTTTTGTGTGCAAGTTCTTTGGATGAAACATACTCTTCTTGATTATGATTTGCATTTTGACCGCATTAAAATATTTTGTGATAATACTAGTACTATTCATATGACTAAGGATGTAAATCAACATAATAAGACCAACCATATTGAGATTAGATATTACTTTCTTAAAGATCATTATGAGAAAGAAAATATTGAGATTGACTATGTTTCACCGAATTTCAATTAGCGGACATCTTTGCTAAACCACTAATTTTAATAGGCTTTCTTTCATTTGTGGTGAATTAAATATTTGCATTATGGATTCGTGACTCTTGTTTAATTTTTTTTTGTATTCTGTATGATTATTTAATATCTATTAGGTATCTTTTAAATATCTATTTGATATTATACTTTCAATTGGTAAATTTATTTTTGTATCCTTTTTTGATATATAACAAAAGGGGGAGAAGATTTTATGAGTTTTAAGAATTTATTTATGAAATTAAGAAATTTATGATTACCTCTAATTCATATTTGTATGCTTTGTTAGTCATTGTTTTGCATACTTATTATTTTGATGGGTGGAAGCATGGATTGAAGTTGGTTCGTTTATGCATAAGTATTTCATATTTCATATCCATACCTATATGCACATGACAAGTTATAGGAAAATCGAATTATTCATTCCTAAACTTAGTCTCTATTTAAAAATTTGTTATCAATCAAACTGAGGAGTCAAATTGTACTTATCATCTAGTCTATTACTTTACCCTAAGTCATATGCACCTTCGTGACCGTGAAGTTTTGACTAAGGGTTCTTTAACTCTAACTCTTATTCCTTATTTATTTATTTATATATATAAATATATATTTTTTGGTGATATTATTCCTTAATTTTATTAGGCTTTCTAATCTGCTCACGTAACGAGCCTTTAATTAGTGACTCCCAATCTGAACGATCTTAGCGCACCGGGTGAGAAAACACCCCAAGGACTTAAGAACTCGAGCAAACAAGACAACAAACTAAGGATTTTATTATATGAACTGCTTTTAGGCGTGAATATTTATGCTTTATGAGGCACAAATAGCTAGTTTAATCAGAGGATTTTTGATATATATGTATTTTTTTCTTTTTTCTTCTTCTCTTTTTTATTAAGGCATAAGAATCTTTCTTTTTTAACCCTAAGTGTGTAAGTGTATAAAGCATGCAAATTTCATCAAGGTAAAAATCAAGACTAAATTACTCTTCCAAATTTTCTTCCTAACCTTGAAAATCAAACAAATAATCTTATTTTGACCAAGTATAAGAAATCCTAATTATGATTCTCCTATTCCTAAAAATAGACTTAATTTCTTCCAAAAAATATGTCAAAATATTGTTTCTATTTTCAAAAAATTTTTAAAAGTAAAAAAAATGTTAATAATAATTTTTTTATAATAAAAAGAAACCTAAGTTATGTTAGAACCCTCCCCACACCTATCTCATGCATTGTCCTCGATGTATGAATTAATGCATAGATGCATGAAAAATAAGAAAGGGAAGAAAATATTACCTTAAGGTGGTGGTTCCGGTGGTGGTCTGAATGATCCACGAAATGCGGGCCAATCGAATTTGCGTGGAGTTCGGAGGAACCCACCAGAAACCTCTCTAATATAACCGACTAAAATGATGTATATATAAATGATCTTTATTAGAATTTTACCCCATCTAATTTTCAAATTTCACAAATAATTTTAGAGTCAATTTTATCAACACCCTTATCCAAAATGGAGTGTGAAAAGATGGAATGATTGACTTGGACTTAGGAAGTACGGGAACTAATACCGACTCAAAAAAGTGACTTAAGTTAAGTAAAGGTTCAGGAGTTGAGATTGGTTCAGGAAGTGGGTCCAAATCAAGAAGTTGAAACTCAAGTCCACATTCATTTTCCAACAACGGAATATGACTTAACATTGGT
The DNA here is from genome assembly GCA_038442645.1 of Agave tequilana. Lineage (NCBI taxonomy): Eukaryota > Viridiplantae > Streptophyta > Magnoliopsida > Asparagales > Asparagaceae > Agave > Agave tequilana. Next base: position 60,557 of record JAVJIF010019038.1, on the reverse strand, counting down.
AATTCAAGTTCAAGAATGATAGGTGTGGGAATCAAAACTGACTCTAAAATATTACTCAAGTTGGGTAATAAAATAGGAGTCAATATTGATTCAGGAATTTGAACTGGATCACAAATTTGAGAATCTAGGTCACATTTCTTATTGAGTTCAATTTCATAAAAATAAGAACTTGCCAATTTGTCAATGGGACTTTCAAAAGTATGAAATTGGTCAAGTTCAATATGATGATCATAAAAGATTGGCGATTCAATTTCATGATTAATTGGCACAGGATCTAATGTTGACTCGGGAAAAAGATTGAAATCAGGTGAAGACACCAGAGTCATTATTGAATTAGGAAGTAGAATTGAATTACCAAGTTTAGGTTCAGGATCATATTCATTCTCAAGTTCAATTTCAGGAAAGGGATAACTTACCAAAATGTCAATTTTGTTTTAAAATTTGGGTTTGGGTAAGTTCAAATGGGTGTGCCGAAATAGAATCTTGTTTTCAAAAACAACATGATTCTTTGGCTCTAAAGAATGGTTAGCGATATTAGAAATGGTCAAACGGTGAGAATAGAGAGTTTGGACAATTATATCTATGTCATGATTACGAGCGATTTAAGCCTGAGTCATGGCTTCAAGCATCTTTTCGTAGTCGATTGGTTCATCGTTTGGTTGCGATTAGACTTGAAAAGATGAAGTTTTGTTTTAGAATTTATGGTGAAATTGTGAGTCCGTCAGATTTTGTGATTGTTGCTTGGACTCACGCATACTCATTTCCAAGATTGATGGTTTTCTATTTTGAACTGGTGGAATTGAGTATGAATCTTGAAAATATTGTGGACTAAGTGAATAAGGAGGACAAGTTGGTTGAAAATTGGACTCGGAGGAGGTGAATCCCCATTGACTCTGTGAAGAGTTGAAACTATTTTGAAAATTATGGTCATAAGATTGGAGGCATGGGTTATATTGATTCGGATAAGACCAATCCGGCACAATAGGTTGGTTAAAGTTATGATATGTCGGGTTGGTAATAAACGAAAAAGAGGTCGGGGTGTAATATGGATTACCATTAAAATTGAAAAAATTATTGTTATAAGTCATATCACACAGGAAATGTCAAACACAAACAAAGAAAAATAAACAAATAAGCAAACAAATAAAAAGAAAAAATCTAACCTATGTTAGGGTAAACCTTAGACCTAGACGACTCCTAACTGGTTAGACTATCCACGGGGGGTATATTGCTGAATCTGACTACAAATTAATCAGCCAGGTAGGGGCAAGATTGGTGGGAGGTATCCGTACTTAAAGCAACGGGCCTAATTATGCCAAACCACCAGCCTTTGGGCTTTCGCCCCAAAATCCGCAACCTTAGTCACCGATTTGGCAAGAGTCAGATTCAAATCAACTTCCCCCTTAGGTCAGTCTCCTATTTGAATCCGAGATGTCCCTAGGGCCAACGTCTACTTAGTTTTAATTAGGCTTGGGTTAGTGAGTGAGAAGATTGTTTGTGGTCTAAGGAAGGGTAATGACTTCCCTACCTTATCTTGTTTATAGGACAAGCCCTTAAATCAATTTAGTGCAGTGCACAAGTATATAAAAAAAGTAACACTTAAGTAATATATCATACAAGAATGAACCTTATACTAAATGTTATGCACACATACCTTGGCTCCAACACTCTTCAACAGTAAATAGAAAATGTAATAAAATAGACACGTGCCTAAACGCAAAGTCTAAATCATTTTTAGCATTTAAAATCAAGATTTTATTGTTGTGTTAGATATGTATATACAGTGAGTCAAATAAGGAAATAAATAGTTACAGATATTAAACTTTACAATTCAGCCAACCTGCAAAAAATACAGGTTATTAGTTCACTCAGATTGCCACAGGAATATAGCAAATCTGAGGGCTTCTGGGCTTTGTTTTCTATAGCAGAGTCCAGGGCCACTTACATGTCCATTGCAGCATAAATTCCTTGTTGTCAACCTGTACACCAAGAACAAAGAAGAAAGTTAACCAAAAATATAAATCTGAAAAGAGAATAACTTACTGTTCCTTCCTGGCAATGGCGCCAAAATTTGATTGAGTTGGACCTGCACATAAGAATACAAATTTTCAGAACTTAAGAATAAAGAGTGCAAGGTACTCAATACTACCTCTATAGCAAGTGGCTATGCGGGTCGTGATCCATAAGGAGGGCTAGCGATGGAAGCTTTCTTAGCAAGTTCTCTTTTAAGTTAGAAAGAATGGTTAAAGATCTTCTTTTAGTTCTTAAAAGAAAAGGAAAATAGGTTAAAGTTAAGTTAGGAAGAAAGTGGTAGATTGAGAAGGTGGAGAAAATAGAAAATGGATATATACAAAGAAGTTAAAAAGAGTGATAAAAGAGTTGGGTATTGATAGTGTTGGTGATCTAAACTAAAGAATTAAAAGAAAAGAAAGAAAAGCTAAAAGAAATACTTACCTCATTGGGTGATGACTTAGATGGAACCCTTGCATGTTTGACCTTACTTCAGAGGCGATCAACGCATAACCCATAAGATCAAGCTCAGTCCCCATTCACAATACATCATCAAGACGAACAAGAATGAAATGATACGGAATCTTATGGAGGAGAACATCATCATGAAATATCGGTGGCACTCACACAAACATGGCTATGTTGATGCTTCTACGTTCACTTGGACATTCATCAAAACTAAAAGAGAAAAAGTAGAAATAGAAGAACATAAAAACAAGAAAAGCATGAAGATGTTGCCTTTAATTACTTGTAGAAACGATGAAAGAAAGGAAGAGGTTATATCGGTGTCACTTTCAGCATAAGTCTCTCTCTCTCTTACTTACATGAATCTCAGTCTAACCTATGCTTACAAAGAAAAAATTACATAAAAAGAAAATAAAAACCTACACTAAAAAGAATGAAAAACTGGCCTAAAATCTATCTTTACTTGGTCGTTCTATTTTTCAGTATAAAACCTGCCTTTTATAGGCAAAAAACCCAGAGGGGAGGGGGTGAGGAGATAAGGGGAGCAAACGCTTCCCTTATCTCCACCAAACGGCTGCGGATCCGCGACCTGGATGTGACCAAATAGCCACATCCAGGTGGAGGTATGGATGGCGTGTGATGTGGTCCCCTTTTATCCGACTGGATTTGCTATTTCGGCTCCTGGATTTGACAAAACGGCCTTTGATCTCTGCCTTTAACCGATTGATTTGGGAAGATTTATTTTAACCGGTTTTCAACTTCTCTGATTTACCATGATCTGTCCAGATTTTCTGATTTCGAATTAATTCTGAATTAAATCAGAATTTTGATGGGCTTTTGGGCTCATTTCTCTTTCCTTTCCTCTAGCAATGGGCCTGCGTATAAATAGACAATAATTAAGATTAAAAACAGAGTTTATTATATAATAAGTATGAAAAAGTAATAATAAATATGCAGTATATGTGACCGATCACTCCGGTTTAGTTTAATGATTACAAACTACATAAAGTTATTCGATACTAATCAAGTTTAAGTGTTTTTAAGTATTTCAGGGTCAAAGGACATTTTGGTGTATTCTTCCTGAAAAGGAAGGTATTCTTGTCTCAAAATCACTCAAGGAAAGGGTTCGAGTTTGGATGATCAAAATTTACATTTGGAGAATCCTTCTTGAAGTCTGCTTGAAGACATATAGATTGTATATAAGAAAGTAGAATGTTTGAAGTATAGAATGTAGAATTGATGCTCAAGAAGTCATATACAAAAATACAAGTTTTCAAAATACAAATTTTCACATCTAGTTTTTCTATTTTGGTATTTTACAACATTTGGTGTATGATACTTGTCTCATATTTTTTCCAGATTTATATATCCTGTTTTTATCATGTAACCCATAGTCTATATATTACCAAATCATTTTTTAAATAATTATAAACTATTTGAAAATGAGTTTAATTTAAAAAAAACTACCTACATTTATGATTAGGCTTGATTGGTTGACCGCTCGGTTGACCGGACCTTGGGGTCATATGTGGCCTTCAGCCTGTGCATGCCAGGCATGTTTGTTGAGCGACCGACCGTCCAACTGGCAAACATAGTGGTCGACTGATTGGCACCAGTTTGGTCGACCGACGTCAATGGTTAGTTCAAAAATTTGAACTACTGGTCGGCCGGTTGGTCGACCGAAGTTCTGACCGTGCTATAGTAACGACTAGTTTTGAAATTTTAAAATTTTTAACTTATACCCCAACGGATATTTTTTCCCTTTTAGGAACTAATCTCTTTCTTAATGACCTGATAAACTTTTCTAATAGTGTTTATCACTTGCCTATATATATAGTTCACTTGGAGAGGATTAAACATAAGAAAATCTTTTGATTTTTTGGTAATATTTTGAAAAATCAAGTTTATTCAAAAGAGAAAATTTTCTAGTTTTCTTACTTCAAGTGCTCTCATTTTCAAAGCAATTTCTACAAGTTTTAAACTGTTAAATTCATTCATATCAACTGAATTTTCTCTCTCACAAACTTCTTGAACTTCACTTCTCATCATATACTATAGAAAGTTATAAAAGAGAGTGTTTGTGATCTTTGTGGTTACTAGGAGCTTGTAAATCTCATTAGTTTTGTACTAACTCTTTGTAGAGGATTGAGAGTTGGAGTTGTGTACTCTGGTCTTGTGTAGACCATTATAGTTTTATTGTGGAGACTCCTTCGTGAAAAGATCCTTAGTGGATAGTGAAATCTTCCACGCAGTGAAGGTGGGGACGTAGAGTTTTGTACTTGAACCTAAAATAAATCTCTTATGTTTGTTATTGCTTTCTCTCTTGCTCTACTCCACTTGCTATTGCTTATACATGTGTTTTACATTCATTTCTACCTGCTATTCATTTCTAGCATCATTTTTGCTTATCAGTTTTCACTCTCTCAATCAAGAAGGCAATTGAGCATCTCAACTCATTATCTAGAGGAATATAGAGAATATGTTCTAGAGTTCTTCATAGGGAATCCGACTTCACTTCTTGATTTGATTTTGTTTGCATCATTCATTTAATAATTATTTCTTTTTCACATTATTGACCATTAGATTAGTACTACACTTATTCACCCCCTTTAGATATACTTTCACTCCAACCATGGGGGCAACCTATGATTAGATGCTTCATTAAGGAGCACTTTATAAATTTCTCATGCGTCATGTGTGAATTTATCGTCGAGTTGGGTAAAGGTCATGATATCGCTTCATAATTTAGATACCTTGGCTGGTGGTATCTCATCCCATGTCACGATTGTCTCTTTGAGTAAGAAGTAAAACCATATTTTTGCCTTATCCTTTATGGAAAAATAAAATAGCATCAATCTTATTGCGTCAGAGGAAATCCCATTATGCTACTAAGTATCACATATCTCCAAGAAGCTCTTGATTACTCATTTTGTTCTTCGTCATGTCCTCCTTCAAATTGGCATATGTTCTACACCAATTGGATTACTGATGCCCTCAACTTAAAGTTATTGGCTTGAATTGTTTGCTTGATGGTGCATGATGTAGCCGTTGAGGTGGACTGCACAACATAGTCTCGCAATGCTTTGCATTCTTCTGTGTTCGGCATCGTCGCTTCACGATCTCTCTCTTTTCTTTCAACAAGCGTTTGATGGTTCTTTTGATATCAAGATCAGGTTCTAGAAGATCGGAGCTTCCAGAACTTGGCATGCAGTGTCAGGAATTAGTTCCTAAAGCCTGAGCTTCAGAATCAATAGATGGACAACAGATTAGTCGTCTGGACAGCAGAATCGCTGTCAGGTAACTTCCTCCTGAGTTCTGCTTCCTGAAACATAAAAAATTTTGCAGTGTGAGTTTATGCAAAAAACAAAATTCAATGTAAGATCAGATCTAATTATTAGTGAGATTAAATAGATAATCCCCGACAACAGCAGAATAAGCTTGACGTATGATTTGACAAGTGTACAAATCGCTATAAGTAATAAAGTAATGATGTAGAGTGTCAAATCCACAAAGATTGTAATTTAAGTACCACAAGTAATTATTTTTAAATCTTTTTTGAAGGTATGAATAATTGAAAAAGTAAGTTAAACTAATTAAAAAGAAGTGAATTTTGAATATGAGAAAGTGCTAGGGCATTATGACTTTGATTATTCTATCTCTGATTATTTTAGTTAGTTGCATTAGAAACTTTATTTAAGTATTGTTATCAATCAAAAAATTATTTTTTAGTCAATAATCTCTATCGAGCATCATTAAATGTAACTTTAAAGTAGAACCCAAAATATATCGATCTGGTGAATTTACTAGTTAAAACAACATTAAGATCTATGATTTTTCTCTTTAAGATTACACAACCTATACTTCTCCTATCTGTCAAGCATGTAAGAAGTGATCTCTATCTCTAGATGCGTTGTTAGGTTATCTCTTATCGGTCTCCAACCTAACCATCTATATAATTGTGGCCATCAATTATTAAACTTTAAAATAAAGATAGAAATTTAGCAACATTATAAATATAAACAACTAGATGTCTTAGCAAGTAGAATTTAGTTCATGAAGAAAAAGTAATAAAACAAGATTTTATATTGAATAAACATAAAAATAGTATTTAAGAAAAAAGAGGAAAAAAAGAACCAATTCAAATCCCTTCTCTTTCTTTGAACTCCTCCTTCAAGAATCAACAAATAATAAGAAAATCCAAGGTTTACTCAATGGGAAAGTCTCCCAATTCGGATCTCAAATATTATGATATAAATATAAGAGTATGCAGGCCTATTTATTGATCTCAGAAACCCTAGATGACTGACTAAGGATTCCTAAATTGATATGTAATCCTAGAAGGATTCTGAAAAAAATGACATCATCAGCTGACTCATTGAGACGACGGATCCGTCTGAGAATACTATGTTTTCACCATCAAATACATTTCATCTTCGATTTTGAGTTAAGAAATAGCTGGCACAAGTGCTACATGTGTTTTGACCAGTCAACGACATTTTCGCCGTAAAATATGGCCAATGCTTCTAGATTTTTTCTGACTTTTTCTGTCTCATGATTATACTCTAATAAGATCTCTGATTTGGAATTGGGATCTTCATGTATCCATGTTTCCTTCTCTACAACTCTTTTTTTAATCATTCTACGTTATTTTCCTTGAAATCTGCTTGGCTTCAAATCTGCAAAAGTCATAAACAAAAGTGCCAATGCAGCATTAAAGTGGCAAAAATAGGCATAATAAGAATATAAAATATTGATGTACATGACATTCATCAATGCCTCTTTGGAAACATGGATTTTGGTCTAACTTTGTCAAACTCACATTTTTTTAAAACACTGCTCAAAATGTTAATTTTACTTTTCTTTAAAGAAATCTCATTTTTATCTATGCTAGGAAACTTATCTTTGCAAGAAATATTATAAGCATCAAAATCTTTCTTAGTATTTTCAAGAGAAAGTGATAAATTTTTCTTTTCTTTTGAAATGTCTTTAATTTATTTTGTAAATTCTCATTTTTTTTCTTTACTTTCAATTTTTTTTTAAGGATATCATAGTTATTTGAAAGTTATTCAAAAGTTTGCCCTAGTTCATCCATAAACAAATCGGAATCATCTAAAGTTTTCAATAATACCTTTGTTGTGTTGTCATTTACCATGAAACACACATTCATCTTGTCAACATCCTTCTCGGATTCAATTTTGGAATTCTATGTTGCCTTCAAAGCCTTCTTCTTCTAAGGCTTCTTGGAAGTGGGTGGCTTGCTTTTCATCTCCAGGCAACTGGCAATGAGGTGGCCTGATTTTCTTCAATTGTAGCAAATTCATCTTCTTTCCTCTTTCCCTTTCCATCTTCCTCTTCTATTGTTGAATCTACTTTTGTGGTACAATCTCCTTACCTTTTTAACGAAGAGAAAGTTCATCATCTTCTTGTTCATCTTCTTCATCATCGTTGGAAATGATAGGAGTAGCCGTAAAAGCAATAGTTTTTCTTCTTTTGTAGGGCTTTTTCTTCTCTTACTTTTTTCTCCATCTCATAGGTCTTTAAGCTACCAGTAAGACCAATGAACTCTATTTTCTCCTTATTATTAAGTTCCTTCAAGGTAGTTGATTTTACTTTTCATGAAGGAGGAATAGCTCGAATGACCTTCCTTACTCTTTGGTCATTATCAATAGTATCACCTAAAGAAGATAAATCATTTGTAATTTTAACCATTAATAGATTCATTTTCATTTATACAAAAAAATTCATATTGAGAACGCAAAAGATCTATTTTAGCCCTCTTCACTTGAGTGATTCTCTCATGAATAACAATAAGATGACTCCAAATATCTTAGGTAATTATACAATGAATGACTCAAGAAATAACATCATTATTAAGTGCTTGTAATAATGCATAGTGAGCATTGGCATTAGCATCAAACTCCTTAACGACAATATCGGACCAAGTATCCTTATTTCCTTCGGGAAAAACAAAAGGCTTGATCACAGTCTTGGCTACACGGCTACCTAAAGATTGCAAGAAAATAATCATCTTAACCTTTCATATGGGAAAGTTAAGTCCATTAAATTTGGGTTGGGACTTAGTTCTATTAATCATGAATGCAGTGTGTGAAGCAAATAATGTGATTAGCAAATAAGGATCTCTTTAGGGGTGTTAACTGGGCCGGGCTGGGCCGCCAACCTGCACAGGCACAACTCTCTTAGGCCCAGGCCCAGGCTCGACTCGGGTGGTACCAGGGCCAGACCTGGCCCCAGGTCCGGCTTCCTCATGGGCTAGACCCGTGTCTGGGTAAACCAGCCCATGCCCAGGCGGGTCATGCCAGGCCTGCCCCCGCCACCCCTCTGCCCCTCCCCCCGCCCTTCCGCCGCTCGCCATCGTGCCTCTCCGCCATTCTTCATCTGCCTGCCAACCCTTCACACTCGTTGCCGCTACTCTCCCCTCCACCCTCGTCGCCCCTCCACCCGCCATTCCGCCACCCTCTTCGTTGTCTCCTTTGCCTGCCACCCGTTCTCCAAAAAATTTCTAAAATTTTGTAAGTGGTCGGGTTCGACCTGGACCTCAGCCTCAAGTCACAAGCCTGATAACCAACTACCCCACCCAACAACTGTGAAAAGAGTGGAGAGAAAAAGTATTTACACCGTATAATAAATTTTATTATTTTTTTAAATAACCGTGTCGTCCCGGCCTGGGTCCAAGATAGCCCGGGTCTAGGATAGCCGGGTCGCGGGCCAGACCCGATTCCCCTAAAGGGCTCCTGGGTCCGGGCCGGGCCAGCCAAAATTTCACCACAGGGTGGGCTTGGCCCGCCATGCCCGGGCCGCTCTAGGCCTAGTCTAACCTATTTGACACCCCTAGATCTCTCTAAGGTGGTTAAACTTAAAAAACTAGACTTCCAAGCTGACACTAATTGAAAATCACTTAAAGATGGGTGAATAAGTGATATGCTAATCAATATATTAAAAAAAACATAATTAGTAATTCTGCACATGTAATACTACAACAAATCAAAGATACAACTATTTGGCAATTCAAAACCAAGAAATGAAGCTGGATACTCTGTAAAGAGCTCTGAATTTCTCCTCAATATTTCTCTTAAATAAGAGTTGAGGTGCACTATTGACTTTTTGATTGAAAGAACAAAATCGGTAGAATGATAACTAGAGTAATAAAGCAATGAGTATCAAATGAACAATCAAGAGAAATAAACAAAATGTAAATGAGTATGAGAGAGAGTGAGAGAAAGCAGCGATCACAAACACAAAATTTTTTTTCGAGGTTCGAGCAACTGGCTCTACGTCCTTGCCTTCACTGCAATGAAGAATTTCCACAATCTCCGTTAAAGATTCAACAACAATAGATCCACACAAGAGATGGAGCCTTGACTCTAACCTCCAATCTTCTATCCTGGAAAAGAGCACAAAGAATCACTTGGTGACCATAAAGATCACAAACTCTCTCAATACCACTTAGTGTAGATTTGAGGCTTAAGAAGTTTGTGAGAAAAATCAGTAAATGATTGAACTTTGAAAGCTTAAACTTGTAACACTTGAAACGTGAAATTTTTCTTGAATTTTCAAACAAATTTTCAGGGAATTCCTTGATTTTTTTCTTAGTTTTAAACTCTCTTAAATGACCCCTATTTATAGGAAGAACGAAAAAGTCATTAGAGAGCTAAATCAGTCATTAAATAGCTGATAAAAACAATAATAAAATGAAATATACCGGTTTGGGAATGAGACAAATTGATTTAAATTAAAAAATGCTCGTTTAAAAGACATTTATCTTTTCTAAATAGACCGGCGGTCGACCGCACGGTCGACCGGCCAAGGCTATTTTAAAAATAGCTGTTGGCTCTGGTCGACCGACAAAGTGGTAGCAAAGCTTAGTATCTGCGCTCTGGCGATTGACCACACAATCGACCGACCAGAACGACCCTAAACTTGAGTTAGTGTTGGTCGATCGGGCAGTTGACTAACCACTCAACCAGGGCTTGTGCATGTTTTGTACATGCCCAGTCAACCAAGCGGTCGACCATGCAGAACACAAAATTTGTTCTACACAGAGGTCGCTTGACCGGCCAAGCCCCAAAAACATATAATGTTTGTCTTTCAAAATAGTTTCTAAAACTTTGATATTTTTATAAAATCATCTATAAATATGTACATATTTTGTGTAAGATTAAACGATGAAACATATTAAACATATGTAGATAGAAATTAATTGAACAAATTTTGTCCATCAAAAACTAATTTATGAAAACTAGTTTTTGAAAAAAATCTTCTTGTCTAATACTCTAAATTTAAACATACTAAATTCTTACAAGAGTTTAAACTATCTTCAAGCCTTCTTCAAGTGGGCTTCTTCAAATCCAAGTTTTGACCTTCCAAGCTCGAGTCCCATACTTGAATCAACATGAGTACTTCAATACCTTCCTTTAGAGGAAGAGTGAAGCAAAAACCCTAACTCTTGAACTATAAGCTTGATCGGGTGAACACCGCGCACAAAAAGTGTATGTTTTGAAATCAAGATTTAAAGTGTGTGCGTTTGGCTTCCTCGATACTTCCGTTATAGCATAGAGGCTAAAACGAGTCAAATCCACAAGGATGGGAGGCGTTAGAAGATTTACTGGAATATTCACGTGTGTGTTAAAATTTCTTCAATGTTTTAATCAAAAGAAAAGAAAAGAAAGAATGAAAACAGAAGTACGGTGAAACACGAAGAAGTGGAAAACATAGGAGAAATGGTATTTGTGATTTTTGATATATTTCTAAAACAAAGTGAAAAGATAAAGAAAACTCTTGGCTACTAACTACTAATGGCTCCACCAACATGATAACCTCTTAGTGATACAACATTGCCTCACATGTATCATTGGCCATCACTAGTCCTTGGTTTAAGAGCGTTTCAAAGCATGACCCATATGTCAACTTTCGCATCCAAATTCAACAAATAAGTGCAAGCTACCCTTAAACTATCAAAACATTGCATATCCTGCTCTGAAAAATCCTAAGGGGTATTTATAGGCACCAGAGGAAAGGGGGGCCAGGGACAAACCCTAGCCCAAAGTACAGGCTCGGCCGTGCCCGTACGGCCGCGAAAACGCGCGCGGCACTTTCTGCTGCACGCTGTCCCGTCTGTCCCCTGTCAGTTGCCGGTCCCGATTTTGGGTTTTGGGTCCCTGATTTTGACAGAATCACCCTCCTAAGTCAATGGCTATCTTTATAGGCCTTTAATTACCCATTAAATGATGATTTAGGGTCTTCTTCTTAATTGCACACCATGGACCTAGAAACATGCAAGAGAGGTATTATTAGCAGAATTTAATATTAAATAAATGTGAAGATGTGATATGAAATATGCAGTTTTAGAGACTAATCACACTCCCACACTTATCTTTTACTCATTCTGAGAAAAATAAAAATTAAAGGAATTATTACACCACTTTCACAGGTGATGCGATTGCACTGAGCATGTGCAACAAGCCGTTAAACCTCTAGGTTCCCCTAGAAAAGGAGTTTTGTCTCCTAAGCGGATTGCACCCACAAAATCCATAAAGAAAGAAATCAAATGTTAGTATTTTGAAAACGCATTTAGAAATAGAGAAAAGTGTTGAAGTATTTTTGCGAAAATATAAGTGATCTAAGGTCAGGGGTTAACCAGAAATTGTTCTTCCTTAAACTATATCGAAATGCAAAAGCTCGTTATAAATTAAATGTAAGAATTTAATATTAAATTGATTCTTTGATCTTTCATAAAACTCTTAGAAAAATATGCACTTTGTGAACAGTGAAGGTTTTTGGGATATCGACTCTAACTTTCATACCATTTATTTATATTATATATATATATATATATATTTGCTTTTTTTTTCTTTTCTTCCCTTAGTTTTCTTAGACTTTCTTATTTACCCGGGTAGTGAGCCTTTAGCCGGTGACTCCCAAACCAGATGAACTTAAGGCACCAGATGTGAAAACATCTCTCGGACTTAAGGACTCGAGTAAACAAGGCCACAAAACTTGTAACGCCCCGATCCTGGCGGATACGGACACGTCACTGCGACGTATATACGTAGGTCAGAACTGCCCCCACGTATATACGCTAAGCATAAAAGTACAATACAGAATCAGAGTATAACACAAAGCGTGGTATATTCATATGCCAACTAGAAAGTACAAATACAAAGTTATACAAGTTATGATAACTGTTACACTTTACAAGTGTTTTGTTTTCACAACCAAGTCCAAAAGAATATATACAAAGCTTTACACAAGGTGCTCACGTAAGAAATGGAGACGCGTGAGCCAAAAAGAAGAGTACGGCACGAGGGAACTAGAAGAGCTGGTCAGCCTGCTCACTGAAGTATGCCTGATCTTCCGTGGAAGGATCCACTTCGTTCCAGGTCTCGGAATCTGAATATGCAAATCCAAGGAATCAAGACATATAATAATAAACAAGCTATGGCCAAGTGGCTAAAGGACATGTAAGTAAGATAGAACGATAATAGATATAAAGCATAAAAGACAAGTCCTAATGCAAGAGATCTACAAGTAATACCTTATTATTATTACTTGTCTTACTGTGATATCTAGGTATGTGTTTGAGTGTACATCCCACACACATACATCCATATCCTAGTAATACAAGGTTGTTATTGGAAATAGCGGTTGTATCGACGAACTATGTTTACAGTGGGTCCCGTGCTTGCCCGGGACCACGGTCAAGGGTATTCCGCTGCATGGAGACGGAAACAGCCGCGAGGCCTATCCAGGAGGGACTTATGAATGCCCTTTATAATAATGAAGTAAGGAATAAGGGAGCCAGCTCTCCCCTCGGTCCCCTGGAGGCCCTCAGGTCAGACCGGAAACATGATTGTACAATATACCTAAAGCCACTGTAAACACGAACACATATCGATATCCGCATGTTTCCCCCCGACCCATGTATAAGTTGGTCCATTTTATGCAAAAAGTCGAGTGTATCATGCTTGGTATAAGTGATGGCATGATAAAGTGGGGAGATACGTATCAATTAACAAGTTCTAACATGAAAATACATGATATCAAGTCATGAAGTATAAGTGGTGATGTTCACCAAGTAACATGTCATGTGGTAGCAATTATGAAGCATAAACAAGATTAACATATCACATATGTATCAATGTAAGATCAAAATTTAAAACAGAAAAGGAAACAGAATTCTGGCCCAGGTTTAGCCTATCGGTCGACCTCCGGTCGACTGCGGTCGACCGGGAATTGTGAAGGCGGTAGGGTGCCGGTCGACTGCCGGTCGACTGGCCAAAGTGCGTGAGCTCCAGAATTGACCGGTCGACTGCCGGTCGACTGGGCTTTGCACTGGCGGTCGAGTACCGGTCGACTGCCGGTCGACCGTACCGAATGTGAGCTCCAGGTGAGCTCCAGGTCTCCTAAGCCGGTCGACTGGTTGGTTAACCGGTCGACCGCTAGCCCAAATCTGTGCACGTTTGTGCACATCGGTCGACTGCCCCCATGGGGCCGGTCGACCGGAGTTCTGGAATAAACTATGGTCTGTTCTGAAAAATCAGATTTTTGTAGTGGGTGTTTTGGATAGATAAAAATACGATTTTTATAACATATCGTGACATGATCTATCATCATAAATATACTAGGAAAATTACGAGTCTTGGTGAGTAAAAATACTCACCTCTAACGGTCGTTAGGAATTTCTACGAGTTCCGGAGGTTCCGAATCAAGTTGGTGATTCTCGGCGATAACCCGGACGATCCCAAATCAACAAGTTGTAGTTGCTTGAGATGGAAGAGAACCTAGGGTTTGCTTTAGAGAAGGAGAGGGATTTTGCTAAGTGTGGAATTCTTGAGGAAATGAAGAAAAAGATAAAAATGTAAAGGGTTTTGTTTAAATAGGATTTGAGTTTGTAAAGGAGAAGTAATTAAATAATAGAGAGGGGCTTTTGTGCAAAGTGTGAAATGAGATATTTTCTTGACCAATCAAATGGAGCCAAGTGGATGTGAGGTGTCATCTTTGGCCACTCACAAGTGGCCATGTGGAGATGAGGTGGAGGTCATTAATGAAGGTCATTAATGAGGAAGTGTGTGGAAGTGCAATTTTGGAAAGAAAAATGGACTTTTGGAAATTCAAAATCCTTTGGCTTCATGAAGAAGGAAAGGAAAATGGAAAAAGGAAAAAGGAAAGAAAATTAAATTGAAAGGATATTTTCTCTAACTCAGAAAATTATAATATTAAAACCGCGGGTTCCCGGGTCAAGGTCGAAAGTACGGAAAACATTTCGGAAAATACCGAAATCGTCCGAATTTCAAGTATCTCGGAACGACTCCTAATTTTCACCAAAAATCTATAATAATATAAGAAGACTTAAAATGAAATCCTTTTCGAGAAATACCTTATAATTTTAATTATAAAAATCCCGGAACCAGTAATTTACCGACTCCGTAAGAATTTTCGTAAAATCGTAAAATTCTCAGAAAAAGGCTTTAGTTAAGAAAGATGATCCTCATTCATAAAGTCTAAAGGACTTTCTGGAAATTCCTAACAGTTTGGAAAATAAAAATCAGAAAATTGATCAGCGGCGCTGGTCGACACCGGTTTTGAAGAAATTCATTTTAATTCCAGAAAATTCCAGAAAATCACATAAAATCTAATATATTAGGAAATGATATTTGAAATTAAAATTGATTAAATACGGGAAGTAAAACGAAGAATACGACTGAAAAGCTGAATACGCAACAAGGTACGTATTCTGGAAACGGGGTATTACAATCTATCCACCTTACAAAAATTTCGTCCTCGAAATTTCGTAAAGTGAAAGGCAACAAGGGAAAGGAAACAGATGGATAAGAATATGACGGAAGATAACGAAGAATAGAAGGAAAGAATCTTACCAAGTGGTGAAGAGTTGAGGATATCGCTCTCGGATAACGTCCTCTCGTTCCCATGTAGCTTCTCCCGGCACATGCCGATTCCAAGACACCAACACTAAAGGTATAGCCTTGTTCTTTAGTGTCTTCACACTTCTGTCCAAGATGGCCATCGGATGCTCCTGATATGATAAGTCCGGTTGTAACTCCAGTTCGGAATGATCCAAGATATGGCTATCATCCTTCACATACCGCCTCAACTGAGACACGTGGAAAACATTATGAACTCCGTCCAACGATGGCGGCAATGCCAATCGATAAGACACATCTCCCACTCGATCCAATATCTCGAATGGGCCGATATATCTCGGACTTAGCTTCCCACGAGTGCCGAACCGGATTACTCCCTTGGTCGGTGAAATCTTCAAGAACACAAGATCTCCAACTCCGAATTCCAATGGCCTCCTCTGAGAATCTGCCCAACTCTTCTGCCTACTCTGAGCTGCTCTGAGATGCTCTCTGATAACTCTGACCTTTTCTGTAGTCTGCATCAGCATCTCTGGTCCCAATAGGCTCCTCTCACCGATTTCATCCCAACAAATCGGTGACCTGCACTTCCTCCCATACAGTGCCTCAAAAGGTGCCATCTTTATACTTGCCTGGTAGCTGTTGTTATAAGAAAACTCGGCCAAGTGAAGATGGTCTTCCCATGAACCCCTGAACTCAATCATGCAGGCTCTAAGCATATCTTCGAGGATCTGAATGGTCCTCTCAGATTGTCCGTCTGTCTGAGGATGATAAGCTGTACTGAACTTCAGACGAGTGCCTAGACTTTCTTGGAGACTCTCCCAGAAATGAGATCTAAATCTCGTGTCTCTGTCTGAGACAATACTGACTGGCACTCCATGCAGACGAACTACTTCCTTCATATACTTCTCTGCCAAAACCTCAGTTGTCTGTCCTACCCGGAATGGAATGAAATGGGCTGACTTAGTGAGGCGATCAATGATGACCCACACAGCATTATTACCTTTGGGACTACGAGGTAATGCTGTGACAAAGTCCATCGTGATATGCTCCCACTTCCACTCGGGTATTGGCAAAGGTTGAAGAAGTCCAGCTGATCTCTGATGCTCGATCTTTATCTGCTGGCACACCAAGCACTTAGCCACAAACTGAGCTATCTCTCTCTTCATGGCATTCCACCAAAAGTGTTTCTTCAGGTCCTGGTACATCTTGTTTCCCCCAGGATGTATAGAATATGCCGAACTGTGGGCTTCAGCCAAAATCTTCTGTCTCACTTCCCCCTGGGGAACACAAAGTCTATCTCCAAAGTATAAGGCATCATCAGGACGAATACAGATATCCGTCCTCAATCCAGCCTCTACCTGATCTCTGAATGTCTGAAGTCTGGGATCCTCCTTCTGTGCTTCCTTAATCTCCTCTATCAAAGATGACTGGATCTGTAAGGCCATAAGCTGTCCTGTCCTCTCAGCTCCTCGAATTACCATCAAATCCAATCTGATAAAATCCTGAATCAACTCCTTTTGCTGAGTGAACTGAACAAGTACCCTGTTCTCTGGCATTCTGCTCAGGGCATCAGGAACTGTATTGACCTTGCCTGGATGGTATTGCAAGTCAATGTCATAATCAGCCATAAGCTCCAGCCACCGTCTCTGCCTCATGTTCAGCTCTTTCTGAGAAAAGATATACTTGAGGCTCTTGTGATCTGTATATATCAGCACTCTATCTCCCAGAAGATAGTGCCTCCAAATCTTCAAGGCAAAGATCACTGCTGCCAACTCCAAGTCATGAGTTGGGTAATTCCTCTCATGAGGTTTCAACTGCCTGGATGCGTATGCTATAACATGATCATGTTGCATAAGCACACATCCCAGGCCTTTACCTGAAGCATCACTAAAGATGACCATTCCTCCTCTCCCTGAGGGAGTTCTCAAGATGGGAGCCGAAATGAGCTTCTGTTTCAACTGCTCGAAGGCTGCATCACACTCCTCTGTCCAAATGTACTTTACTCTTTTCCGGGTAAGCTGGGTTAACGGAGCTGCAATCCGAGAGAAATCCTGGACGAAGCGTCTGTAATAGCCAGCTAGTCCAAGAAAACTCTTTATCTCCGTCACCGTCCTCGGAACTGGCCAATCCCTTACTGCCTGGACCTTACTCGGATCAACTGAGATACCTTCTGCTGACACCACTTGTCCGAGGAATGCTATACTGTCCAGCCAGAATTCACACTTACTCCTCTTGGCATGAAGCTGTTCCTGCTGAAGTGTCTGCAACACAATTCTTAAGTGTTCTTCATGCTCCCGGTTGTTCTTTGAATAGATCAAGATGTCGTCGATGAAAACAACAACAAACTGATCCAAGAAGGGCGAGAACACTCGGTTCATCAAGTCCATAAACACTGCAGGGGCATTAGTGACTCCGAAAGGCATTACTAGAAACTCATAGTGGCCGTATCGGGTCCTAAATGCCGTCTTCGGTATATCCTCCTTCTTTACCCCCAGCTGATGGTAACCCGACTGTAAGTCCAACTTGGAGAATACACGGGCTCCATGAAGCTGATCAAATAAATCATCAATCCTGGGAAGGGGATACCTGTTCTTGATGGTGACTTTGTTCAATTCTCTATAATCGATACAAAGTCTCTTGCTACCATCCTTCTTATTGGCCAATAGTACTGGAGCTCCCCACGGTGAAGTACTTGGCCTGATCAGTCCTTTATCTGAATACTCCTGTAGCTGCTTCTTCAGGATTTCTAACTCCGTCGGTGCCATCCTGTACGGAGCTTTAGATATAGGTGCTGCTCCTGGAATAGTCTCGATGGAGAACTCAATCATCCTGACAGGTGGCAGTCCTGTGATCTCAGCAAACACCTCCGGGAATTCATCCCACACTGGCACCTTCTGCTTCTGAACCTCCGAAGAAATGATCTGCTTTCCCTTAGTGGACTTCACTTCTCCACTAAACTGAAACTCAGGCTGAAGGGGAATTCTAAACTTGATCTTCTTCTCCCTACAATCAATCACAGCGTAGTACTGACTAAGCCAAGTCATGCCTAAGATCACGTCGTACCCTTTAGTGTCGAGCACGAGCATATCTATGGCTAAGACCTTGTCACATAGTTCCACTGGACAATCAGTACACACTCTAGATGATAAGACTACCCCATTCCCTGTACTTATCTCCCATTTGTGGTCTAATAATCTAACAGGAATAGAATGTATAGCCACAAATTTATCTGAGATGTAACAATGGGATGCACCAGAGTCGAATAAAGCGAGAACAGGCTTTGAGTGTACTCTGATGTTACCTGTAATCACTTCCTCTGAAGCCTCAGCCTCTGCCTCTGTCAGGTTGTAAGCCTGACCTCTGCCACGCCCGGCTGCTGTCCTACCTCCTCTCTGCACTGGGCGAATCATATGCTGTGGAGGAAGGGGTGCTCTCCTCATCACCGGTCCCTGGCTTCTCTGCTCAAGTGGCCCTGGTACTGCCCGCTGTCCACTCGGTCCTGGTAGTGCCGGCATAGCTTGACCAACCATCCCCGTTCTCCTATGGGGACAAGCCTCCATCGGATGATCTCTTGAACCACATATCAGGCACCACCCATTCGCCCTACGGCAATTTGCTCGAGTGTGCCCAGGTTTCAGACAGAAGTTGCAGATAGGCCCTGGCTGGTAAGGAGCTGGCCTAAAGGGTTGCCTCATCTGTACCTTGGCTGCTCTGAACGGGCCTCCTCTTCCCATTGGCACAAAGGCCTCTTCATAGCCTGCTGTCTCATCTGATCCCCCTGCGTCTTCTCAAACCCACGCTCGACTTCCCGAGCGATAGAGAGAACATCTGCATAGGTCTTCAGCTGCTGGGGCATCAGGTACATCTGAATCCTCATCTGAAGACCCTGCTGAAACCTGCTCGCTCGCTTCTCTTCATCTGTCACCATATAAGGAGCGAAACGGCTGAGTCTAAGGAAGTCTGCGGCATACTCGTCCACAGACTTGATCCCCTGCTGGAGCCTGATGAATTGCTCCTCCATCTCTTTCTGCGCCGTCGCAGGGAAGAAACGGCGGTAGAAACTCTTGGAGAAGGCGTCCCAAGTAACGGGCTTCTCCAAGCGGGCCTCCTCTGCAAGCCACCAAGTCCGCGCTATGTCTTTCAGCTGGATCTTAGCGACTTCAACTTGGCTCTCCTGCGGGACACGGGCTGCGTTCAGCAGGTCAGTCGTGTCCGTCAACCATTGTTCCGCCTCCAATGGCTTCTCACTCCCCGTGAATATCGCAGGCTGCAATCTCCTGAAATCCGAGACATTTCCCGGCTTCTGCTCCTTCGGGGCTGCTAGCTCTTGCCTAAGGAGTTCGGTCTGCTGCTGCTGATTGTCCATCTGCTGTTTCTGGTTCCCCAGCATAGTCTGAATGATCTGCAGGACCTCAGCATTCTCTCCGCCTACGGGTCCATTCGGGACCTGCCCGACGTTGTTACGACCCGATCGCCTCTCCATATCGAATGCTAACTGGAATTGGAAACAATTGAAAGGAGTTTAGGATACGAAGGAATTGATTAATGAAGGAATCAGGAAGGACTCTATAACTTTGTACATTGTAATTGGCATAAGCAAATTACTAGAATTTGCCACTTATTGTACTTTAGGTTTGAGAGCCTAGGCTCTGATACCAACCTGTAACGCCCCGATCCTGGCGGATACGGACACGTCACTGCGACGTATATACGTAGGTCAGAACTGCCCCCACGTATATACGCTAAGCATAAAAGTACAATACAGAATCAGAGTATAACACAAAGCGTGGTATATTCATATGCCAACTAGAAAGTACAAATACAAAGTTATACAAGTTATGATAACTGTTACACTTTACAAGTGTTTTGTTTTCACAACCAAGTCCAAAAGAATATATACAAAGCTTTACACAAGGTGCTCACGTAAGAAATGGAGACGCGTGAGCCAAAAGAAGAGTACGGCACGAGGGAACTAGAAGAGCTGGTCAGCCTGCTCACTGAAGTATGCCTGATCTTCCGTGGAAGGATCCACTTCGTTCCAGGTCTCGGAATCTGAATATGCAAATCCAAGAATCAAGACATATAATAATAAACAAGCTATGGCCAAGTGGCTAAAGGACATGTAAGTAAGATAGAACGATAATAGATATAAAGCATAAAAGACAAGTCCTAATGCAAGAGATCTACAAGTAATACCTTATTATTATTACTTGTCTTACTGTGATATCTAGGTATGTGTTTGAGTGTACATCCCACACACATACATCCATATCCTAGTAATACAAGGTTGTTATTGGAAATAGCGGTTGTATCGACGAACTATGTTTACAGTGGGTCCCGTGCTTGCCCGGGACCACGGTCAAGGGTATTCCGCTGCATGGAGACGGAAACAGCCGCGAGGCCTATCCAGGAGGGACTTATGAATGCCCTTTATAATAATGAAGTAAGGAATAAGGGAGCCAGCTCTCCCCTCGGTCCCCTGGAGGCCCTCAGGTCAGACCGGAAACATGATTGTACAATATACCTAAAGCCACTGTAAACACGAACACATATCGATATCCGCATGTTTCCCCCCGACCCATGTATAAGTTGGTCCATTTTATGCAAAAAGTCGAGTGTATCATGCTTGGTATAAGTGATGGCATGATAAAGTGGGGAGATACGTATCAATTAACAAGTTCTAACATGAAAATACATGATATCAAGTCATGAAGTATAAGTGGTGATGTTCACCAAGTAACATGTCATGTGGTAGCAATTATGAAGCATAAACAAGATTAACATATCACATATGTATCAATGTAAGATCAAAATTTAAAACAGAAAAGGAAACAGAATTCTGGCCCAGGTTTAGCCTATCGGTCGACCTCCGGTCGACTGCCGGTCGACCGGGAATTGTGAAGGCGGTAGGGTGCCGGTCGACTGCCGGTCGACTGGCCAAAGTGCGTGAGCTCCAGAATTGACCGGTCGACTGCCGGTCGACTGGGCTTTGCACTGGCGGTCGAGTACCGGTCGACTGCCGGTCGACCGTACCGAATGTGAGCTCCAGGTGAGCTCCAGGTCTCCTAAGCCGGTCGACTGGTTGGTTAACCGGTCGACCGCTAGCCCAAATCTGTGCACGTTTGTGCACATCGGTCGACTGCCCCCATGGGGCCGATCGACCGGAGTTCTGGAATAAACTATGGTCTGTTCTGAAAAATCAGATTTTTGTAGTGGGTGTTTTGGATAGATAAAAATACGATTTTTATAATATATCGTGACATGATCTATCATCATAAATATACTAGGAAAATTACGAGTCTTGGTGAGTAAAAATACTCACCTCTAACGGTCGTTAGGAATTTCTACGAGTTCCGGAGGTTCCGAATCAAGTTGGTGATTCTCGGCGATAACCCGGACGATCCCAAATCAACAAGTTGTAGTTGCTTGAGATGGAAGAGAACCTAGGGTTTGCTTTAGAGAAGGAGAGGGATTTTGCTAAGTGTGGAATTCTTGAGGAAATGAAGAAAAAGATAAAAATGTAAAGGGTTTTGTTTAAATAGGATTTGAGTTTGTAAAGGAGAAGTAATTAAATAATAGAGAGGGGCTTTTGTGCAAAGTGTGAAATGAGATATTTTCTTGACCAATCAAATGGAGCCAAGTGGATGTGAGGTGTCATCTTTGGCCACTCACAAGTGGCCATGTGGAGATGAGGTGGAGGTCATTAATGAAGGTCATTAATGAGGAAGTGTGTGGAAGTGCAATTTTGGAAAGAAAAATGGACTTTTGGAAATTCAAAATCCTTTGGCTTCATGAAGAAGGAAAGGAAAATGGAAAAAGGAAAAAGGAAAGAAAATTAAATTGAAAGGATATTTTCTCTAACTCAGAAAATTATAATATTAAAACCGCGGGTTCCCGGGTCAAGGTCGAAAGTACGGAAAACATTTCGGAAAATACCGAAATCGTCCGAATTTCAAGTATCTCGGAACGACTCCTAATTTTCACCAAAAATCTATAATAATATAAGAAGACTTAAAATGAAATCCTTTTCGAGAAATACCTTATAATTTTAATTATAAAAATCCCGGAACCAGTAATTTACCGACTCCGTAAGAATTTTCGTAAAATCGTAAAATTCTCAGAAAAAGGCTTTAGTTAAGAAAGATGATCCTCATTCATAAAGTCTAAAGGACTTTCTGGAAATTCCTAACAGTTTGGAAAATAAAAATCAGAAAATTGATCAGCGGCGCTGGTCGACACCGGTTTTGAAGAAATTCATTTTAATTCCAGAAAATTTCAGAAAATCACATAAAATCTAATATATTAGGAAATGATATTTGAAATTAAAATTGATTAAATACGGGAAGTAAAACGAAGAATACGACTGAAAAGCTGAATACGCAACAAGGTACGTATTCTGGAAACGGGGTATTACAAAACTAAAGGGGATTTTATTTTGTCCACCATTTTAGGTGCGAATAATCATGCTTCCTGAGACATAATTACTCAACTTCAATAAGTGGTTTTTTATCATTATCTATCTATCTATATATATATTAATATATATTTTATTTTTATGATATTTTCAGTCTTTGTTTCAATCACAAAAATGTGTAAGTGTGAAGTGCATAAATCTAAGACAAAAAATTCAAGATCAAATTATCTTTCCAATCTTACTTTCTTATCCTAAATTTAAATAAGATCTATTATTTTGACTTCGTTTAAAAATTCCTAATTTAGGTCTTTCTAATTCCTAAGATAATCTTAATTTTCTTAAAAATAAATCAAAACTATTTCCCTTATGTCAAAATTTTTTGTAAAAAGAAAAGAAAAGAGTTTTTATACAAAAGAAAATTTTAAAAAGTTTCTAAAAAAAGTGTAAAAGAAATAAGTTTAAAACAACCTACGTTAGTAAACCTTCCCCACACTTATCTCATGCATTGTCCTTAATGCATCATGAATGTGTATATACATGAAACAAATGAGAAGAGAAGGAAAATTACCTTATGGTGGTGGCTCTGGTGGTAGTCTGATTGGGCCAAGCGTTGCTGCCCAATCAAGATATCGTAGATCTTGAAAGAACCCACCAATGACCTCTCTAATACGACCCAATAAAATGTTGGAGAACTGAATAATTTTATTGAAAAATTTATCCTCATCTAATTTTCAATTTTCAAAAATAATTACTGAGTCATTTTCTTCAACAACCTTATCCAACAATGAAGTGTAATTTTGGAAGATAATTTATTTGGACTCAAATGGAATAGGAATAAAAACCGATACCGACTCGAAAATTTGACTCAGATCAAGTCGAGGTCAACAATGAGAGTCGAAATTGGTTCAAAATTGGGTCTAAACCAAAGAATTGATGTTCACACACTTTTCCCATCAATGAAGTGTGATCATAAGATATTAATGATTCAATTTCATAGTGTACTGGTACAAGATTCAATGTTGACTCTGGAATAGAGAAAGAATCTGGTAAAACCGAACATTATTGAATCAAAAAGTGAAGTGGATCACCAACTTGAGGTTCAAGATCACTTTCAAGCTCAAGTTCAATTTCGGGAAAAGGATAACTTTCCAACATGTCAAGGTGGTGTTCAAAATTTTGGCCAAGTTCAAATAGATGTAATGAAATTGATTCTTGATTTTTGTCCATAGAAGAAATGTGAATAGGTGAAATGATCGATTCATGATTAGGAATTATGGGAATCAAAACTGGCTTAAGAATGTCACTTAATTTAGGTAACACTACAGGAGTCGATATTGATTCAAGGACTAGACTCGAATCGCTAAATTGAAGTTCAGGTTCACATTCATCTTCAAGTTCAATTTCAGGAATTAGTAACTTGTCAAACTACCAAGAATGTGATGTTGGTCAAGTTCAGGTTGGTATGATGAAATTGAAACTGGATTTCCAAAATGACATGACTCTTGGGTCCAATCAGTAGAGTTAGAGATATAAGGTTCGGTCAAAGGTTGACAAGAAAGACTTTCCTCGCTCTCATTGATCAATTCGCTCATTAGTGAGTCTAACCTACTGATAGGCCGTGTAACAGAATTTTGAGTCTGAATCATGTCTTTCATATTTTTTGCAATTGGTTCTTCTTGAAAAGGTGAGTATGGAGTTGATTTGGAATTGTGGTGAAATTGTGAGTCCATCGGATTTTACGATTGCTGCTCGGACTCACGCAAGGGTTCCATACTCAAGTCCAATATTGATGGTTGTTCATTTTGAATCAGTGAGGCTGAAAAAGATGAGGAGGACTCTTGAAAATTTGGTTGAGATGATGAGTCCAACATGTTTTGAAATCATTGTACTCTTTCACAAGTGTCTTTCAAAAGCTTTTCTAGCTCAGATTCTTCTTCCATGGATGTTCTACAAAAAGAGTATATGGAGTTTATTTGGGAAGGATTATGAATGGAGAAAATTTTGAATTTATTGTTGGGACTCAAGCATGGCTTCCATACTCCTTTCCAATTAGATTTTTCTTCAATGGTGGAACAGCAAAAGGTGGATATGGATCCAAATCGGGGAATGAAAATTGTGGACAAGGTGGTTGAAAATTTGACTCGGAGGAGGTGAATCCCCATGAACTCTGTGAAGAGTGAAATTTTTTTTGAAAATTATAGTCATAGGATTGGGAATATGGGTCATATTGAGTCAGATAATCCCAACTCGGCATATATGGTTGGTTCATGTTGTACGTAGCCGGGTTGGAGTTATTCGAGTCAAATGAGGTCGGGGTGAAATATGGATTCATATTATGATTGAAATAATTATTGTTGTTAAAATCTATTTCATAATTTACAAAAAAGAAAACAAACAAACAAACAAACAAATAAAGAAAAAGAAAAAGAAAATAAGCCTATGCTAGGGTTGACTTAGACCTAGACGACTCCTAACTGGTTAGACTATCCACGGGGGGAACATTGTCAGAATCTGACCACGAGTTAATCGGTCAGGTAGGGGCGAGATCAGTGGAAGGTATCTGTGCCGGAGCAACGGACCTAATTATGCCAAACCACTGTTCTTCGAGGTTTCGCCTCTCAATCCCCAACCTTAGACACCGCTTTGACAAGAGTCAACTTCTAACAACTTCCCCTTAGGTCAATCTCTAAAATGAGTTTGAGATGTCCCTAGGGGCCAACGTCTAGAAATTTTTATTAAGGCTTGGGTTGTGTGAGCAGGGAGGTGATTTTTTGGTTAAGGGAGGGTAATGACTTCCCTACCTTATGTTGTCTTAGGTTTTGCCCTTAAGTTCAATTCGTGCAAGTGTGCAATATAGATAAGAATGAACACACAAAGAGAGTTAATCACCCACGTATTTGTTCTAACTATAAGCTATGCAATATGTACACCTCCATCAAGATCACAACAACATAAGAATAAAATACAGTATATTGGAATGAAAATTGACACGTGTCTAGATGCAAATGTCTAAACCGTTTTAAAGCATCCAATTTTCGAATTTTAGTTCTTAAAATTATTTATAGTGCAGAGGTAATATAAACAAAACTTAGCAGCAGAGTATAAGAATATACAAGAATTTACCCAACCACACAAGAACAAGTGTGGATTTCTGCAATGCTAAAATTTTAACCTGCACACCAAAAAACAAAGAAGAAAAGTTAACAAAAACGTGAAATTAAACCGTTCCCATCCCCGGCAACGGTGCCAAAATTTGATCGGGCGAAAATCGCACACAAAAAGTGTATGTTTTGAAATCAAGATTAAGAGTGTGTGTGCTTTGGCTTCCTCGATTCTTCTGTTATAGCATAGAGTCTAAAATGAGTCGAATTCACAAGTACGGGAGGCGACAGAAGATTTACCAGAGTGTTCACGTATGTGTTAAAATTTCTTTAATGTTTTAAAGAATCAAAAGAAAAAAAAAGAAAGAATGAAAAGAGAAGTACGGTGAAACACGAAGAAGTAGAAAACATAGAAGAAATGGTATTTATAGTTTTTGGTATATTTCTAAAACAAAGTGAAAAGATAAAGAAAACTCATGGCTACTAACTACTAATGGCTCCACCAACATGCTAACCTCTTAGTGATACAACGTTGCCTCACATGTATCATTGGCCATCACTAGTCCTTGGTTCAAGAGTATTTCAAAGCATGACCCATATGTCAACTTTCACATCCAAATTCAACAAACAAGTGCAAGCTACCCTTAAACCATCAAAACCCAACAAGAGCAAGTATGGAATAAAGTAATGTTAGCTTGTTAGAGAGTTAGATGTTAGAGTATTAGAATCCATCATCATGAGCCATCAATGGCTCTTAAGTAGAGGCTATTAGATTCATGTGGATTATCAAATAAGAAAGTAGACTAGTTAGTGGTTAGTAGTTAGTTGTCATGAGAGAAAATATTAGCTAAACATGCAAAATGAGTTAGAGAAGAAAATAAAGATAAGTTAAGAGAGCACCTTTCATAGATTGTCACCTTCTATTACAAGCACTCTTACTCCCAACCATGTGTCACTCTCTCTCCCCCTATTACAAGATCTACAAGAAATGAAAAATACGAAGGAGGAACAAGAAGAAGAACACTAACCTAAACTACCCTAAACTACAAAATGAAGATAAAACTACCCTAAAACATTGCATATCCTGCTCTGAAAAACCCCAAGGGGTATTTATAGGCACAAGGGGAAAGGGGGGCCAGGGGACAAACCCTGACCCAAAGTACGGGCGCGGCCGCACCCGTACGGCCGAGGAAATGGCATTTTCGCGGCTCTTCTAGAGCCGCACGCGTGGCGCTTTCTGCTACGCGCTGTCCCGTCTGTCCCCTGTCGGTTACAGGTCCTGGTTTTGGGTCCCTGATTTTGACAGAATCACTCTCCTAGGTCAATGGCTATCTTTATAGGTCTTTAATCACCCATTAAATGGTGATTTAGGGTCTTCTTCTTCATTGCACACCATGAACCTAGAAACATACAAGAGAGGTATTATTAGCAGAATTTAATATTAAATAAATAAGAAGATGTGGTATGAAATATGCAGTTTTAGAGACTAATCAAAGCTCAAAAACACTTGAACTTGATTAGTACCTCATAACCACATGAGCTTTGGAATCATCAAAATAAAATGGTGATTATACCCTTGGGCCAACATATACCATACGTTAAGATTCAAAAAAAAGAATGATTAATCATGGATGAGTCTTCTCGCTCCCTCATCACTTTTCAGTGGCACCACCATTCTTCTGTGTTACACTAATTCATATCATCGATTTGGGTCTGATGGCAGTTTCAAGAGTCAAAATTAGGAAAATAGAATTGAGATGAAGATAGAAAACAAGAAGATAATTCAGATTACTCTAAAAGGTGAGCTATAATCAGGAATATCAAAAAGTTCAAGAGATGGATCTTGAAGGGAAGAATGATCGATTTCCAAGTGGACTCAATATCATTGTGTGAATATATGTCAATTTATTGCAGTGTAAATGCAACATGTCTCAAGTCACAGGTAAGAACTAGGTCTTCTTTGTGTTGAACCCGACTTTGATACTAAGAAAACCCTGTTACTTCCCACTTCCCAAAATATACAAATATAGCACGTGATGAGAGTTATCGACGCATATACACGAGGAGAATATCCCACGTATACATGCTAAGCCTAAAGTAACCTGAGCAAGCTATATTAATCAACTATGAAAGCCATAAAGTCATTGCAATATGACATATAAATTTCTACACAAGGATATATTATTCTATGAATAATCAAATAGAATAAATGATGAGTCCAATCTGCAAAAAATGAATCGAACAAAATAACCATAGATAGGAAAGCATAATTAATACCAGAGGTAAGATGATTGATCGAGCCAAACTTGCAATGAAAAATATTACATTTAGAGAAGTACTAGGTCCTCAAACCTACAACTATAGCAAGTGGCTATGCAGGTCATGATCCACAGGGAGGGACAGTGATGGTAGCAATTAAGTAACTTTTCTTCTTTTAATTTACCGAAACAAGTTAATACTTATCTTCTCAGTTTTATAAAAAGAAAACAAAAATAGTTAAGTTAAGTTAAAAAGGAGATGGTAGAAGAAGAGATGGTAGTATTGTTGTTGTTTAATTTATAAAAGAAAAGGAAACAAATAAAGAAGAGTGTTGGTGTGAAATCAAAAAAAAAAGAAATAAAAGAAAAGTACTTACCTCTACTGTTGAACCATAATGAAAATTTATCTTAGCATAAAATAAAGCGAAGCAGCAGAAAGAAATAAATTGAATGAGGAGCATGGCCAGATTGAGTACGATGAAGAAAAGTGAAAAATTTTCATTGATTGTCACCTTCAATATAAGTTTCTTGAGAAAGGTTTACAATAGTGTCACTCCACAATAACTCTTCCTCTCTTTTAATCACATAACTCTCCCTAGTCCAAGCTAATGAGAAGGTATGATTAAAAAAGGCATAAAAAATAAATAAAAATAAATAGAACAATTGAAGCAAGTAAAATAAAAAAAACTAAAGAAAAGAATAGAAGAACTTTATTGAAGCTGTCACCGTCAATTACAAGAACTCCTTCTCCACAAAACAACTCTTAAACTAAATCCTAAAAAAATACATTTGAAATTTGGAAAAGAAAACTATACCTTTGATCTCTTCTTGGAGATGCCCTTGAAAAACACCTAGAGGGGGGGTGAATAGGTGTAAGTGCTAATCTAAGAAACTCAATGCAAACTAAGTGCGCTAAATGCGGAAGCTAATGCAAATGTTGCACAAACTTGATACAATACAACAAGTGTAGCCGAATTCCCCTTGCGAGGCTCTGGACTAACTCCTCTTGATTCCCCTTGAAATGGGTTGAGGTGCTATGTGAAGCTCTTGTTGGATGAGTACAAATTAGGCCCACACACACAAGCAATCCAAGCAATATGAAATATGTGCACACACAATCAAGCCAAGCATATAAGAACGAATTGCAATATAAAAGATGCAAGGCAACACAAGCAATGTATAAGATATGTATGCAATGAATGAATGATGCTTGCACAAAGTAAAGAGAGTAAGGGTTAGAGAGACAATGGATCAAACGCTAACACAAAGATTTGTTTTGAGGTTCGAGCACCTTGCTCTACATCCCCGCCTACACCACCGTGTAGGATTTCCCAATAACTCAACTCCCACCGAGGGAACCTCTACGAAGAGGATTTCTTACAACACTAGGAGTACCAAACTCCTCTCTCAACAACAACCTCCTCACAACCGAGGGGTTAGGCCCGTAGCCAATACAACAACCAATCCACACACCTCTACCGAAGAGGCTCACAACCAAACTCTACCTCTACCTAAGAGGCTCACAACCAATACCACTCCGATCACCTCTACCGAAGAGGGATACAATAATGAAGGAGGGTTTACAACAATGAGGTTTACAACAAACAACCTCAAACACTTCTCTTTCTTTTTCCACAAAAACAAAGATCCTAATAGTTTAGGATAGGTGATAGCTCAAGTGTGGAAATAAGGTGTTTTTGGAAACCAGCAACAAAGAAAAACTACTTGGGAAATCACTTGTAAATGATTGAAAATGAAAAACAAAACAATCTCCCAAAACCCTAGCTTTCTTTGATTTTCCAAAAAACCCAAAAACAAATAAGATGAAATCTTTTTGGCTTAAAAACTCTTTTAAAAACTCTTTTAAACTCTTCAGAAAACTGAAAATTTTTAGCTCAAAAATTCTTGTTCAAAACAATGGAGAAATGGGGTATATATAGCCCCTAGGAAAAACTAGCCGTTAGGCTGATGTGGCAGTCTGACCAACTGCCGGTCGACCAGCCCGGTCGACCGCCAACGGTCAAAAATGTGACCGTTGGGCAACATCGGTCGACCGGTCCGGTCGACCGAAATAAACCGAGAGCAGAGCTCTCAGGCCCGGTCGACCGGCCCGGTCGACCGTCCACTGTGCCTAACAGACGTGCACGTCTGTGCACGTCGGTCGACCGGCTCGGTCGACCGGCCTTGGTGCGGTCGACCGGTCCGGTCGGCCGACCAGCCTGTCAGCACAAAACCAGGTCAGAAAAATTTGGAAAAATATTTTCTAAAAAATCTTTTATCTCTTTTAAAAATACCATAAAAATTGTTTTATCATTTTATGTTGAAACATAAACATGTGATAAAAATTTCAAGATATATATCAATCATATCAATTCATTTTTGTGTCTTGCCAATTTTATCAAAACAAAACTTGTATTTTTATCAAACTTGATTTTTCCAAAGCATGAATAGGATAGTCAAAATAAGTTTGTTTACCAAGTTAAAGCATGTATGTATAAATAGAGAACATCTACTATACATATAACATATGTAAACTTGTTTTGATCTATTCTTCATGAAAACCAAAAACCAAATCATGAAACGTGTGTGTTTTGTGCACTTGAGCATATCAACTAAACTAAGCTTTACAATGGATCTAAAAACTCTATCTAAACTAGGATACCTAAGTCTTCTTGACGATCATCATCTTCAAGTAGACTTGCTCCAAAACTCCATGATTCTCCAAGTGCAAAGGTATGATCTTTAAGCTTTGGCACCGGAATCACCATGATAAGCTTCTAATCATCTTGTTGAAGCTAATCATCAACTAATATCCTGTTAATGATCTGAAACTTAGAAACACAAGAATATTAGTAAACATAACTACATGAGTGTTGATCATCATCAAAACTAGAGTGGAAGGCCATTGGGCCAACAATCTCCCCCTTTTTGATGATGACAAAACTCATGGAGTTATATATGCATGGATTAAAGTTAAGCTTCAAGGAAGCTCCCCCTTAACTCATGCATAGGGATAAACAATAAATATATGCAATGAATATTAAACATGAAACATGCGTATGCATAAACAATAAAATGGTTCTAGATATCAAATGGAATATTCAAAACAAAATAAGCTCTAGATACCAATTACAAAGCAAACTCTATAAATCAATTAAACTTAATATTCTTGAGATTAGAACTTAATATATGCATAAACATAAGCATGCATATAAAACATGTACCAATCATGCATAGAAAGATTTATGAAGTTTTATATATGCATGTTAAATTCTCAAATAATTCTCCCCCTTTTTGTCAATCATCAACAAAGGGGTAATCAAAACCATAAATAAAACGAGGGGTAAAAATCTTTCTTCCCCTTTTTGTTAAAAGACAATGTTCTCCCCCTTTTTGTCTAAAACAAAAACAAAATCAATAAGGGGTGACTACAAACATGATATCAATTAAAAATATGTCAATGAAACATCTTGATACCAATAAACAAGAATCAATATATGTTATATGCTATATACATTCATGAAGAGGAAGACGCTAAGTTAGCTTCCCTACACATATGCATTACATGAAGAAGGGATGACAAGCCCCAATTCACATAACACATATTATGTAATGCATAAGAGGAGATGTGAAGCTCCCCCTACACACGTATATCATATAAAGAAGAGTTGTCAAACTCCTCAATTTATAATATACTCAACATGAATCTATATGTAAGAGAGATGTTAAGCTCTCCTTGCATATAGGAAATACAAATCAAAACTTTGAATATTTTCTTTAAACACATTTTGAGATACCAATTGTAATTAAACATAAATCTTGAATTCTTAAAACATGAATCTTGATACTAAAACAAATTTTGAATTTCTTAAATATGATACTAATTGTAAGAATTGTTCATTTTAAAAACATATAAACAAGAAGATCAAATACAAAATCATCATATGTTTAAAATAACAACTTTTAATCATAAAGAGTGGGAGTACAAATACCAATTGAAATACAAAATCAAATTTTCTCCCCTTTATGAAATACAAACTAAAGTCATGCATAGTCTTGATAATAATTTAAAAGTAATCAATTTAAACAAAATTGAAACTCAAGCACTAGCATAAACACAAACATATATATGTATGAAAGATAGATACCAATAGAAATTGATATACTTGGAATTTAAAGCATACATACATACAAAACATATATGAGTATACAAGAAGATCAAAATGATACCAATTGAAAGAGTTCAATGATACCAATTGACATAACAATAAGTTCAAGTGTATACATCATATTATCTACCACCCAATCATAATTCAAGTTTTAGAGATTTTCAATTTAGGGCATACATGAACATGATCTCCCATCCTACTGCCCTTGGATGGTAGGGGTTTTCAAAAATAGATTTAAAAATTAGGTTTAGTTTGAAAATCACTACCAAATGAAGAATACGAACTAGTTAAAATGAAAAAAAAAACTTATTAACTAGTAGGAAATCCTTCAAGTAAGGAATAAAACAAAATTGTTTTTCATAAACATGAGATTCACATCATATCAAACACTCAAGTTCAATTAGGCATAAATAAGACTCATGAAAACAAAACATGAGCAAGCAATAGATGTGAGTGTACAAATAAATTATGAAGATCATAAATATGAAAATTAGGCAATAAGCTCAATTATTCTTTAAAACACGAAATCATCAAAACTATCTAATCTTCAAGGCATATGTATGTCTAATACAAACTAACGTATACATACATATCCAAAACATAAAGAGTCCACAAGATATATGCATTAAGGCACGTGGCTCAAAAAGGATACTCATGTATAGTCAATAGTTTGGATAAGATGGATATATACATGAAGTTAAATATTGACACATAAACATGAAAACATGTAAGGCTAAATTTTCATCAAAGCAATTTTCATTTCAAGGTATATGTATGATTTGTCAACACAAGAAGTATACATACATATCCCTTAAACACACTTTGAGTCCATAATAGATATTTGCATGACAGGCAAATGACTCAAGGGGTATACATGTATATCTTAAAGTTTGGCAATACAAACATATACATGAAGTGAAATATACAATCATAACACAAATTCAAAAATGAGAATACAAGTTTAATATGTATGAATCATCAAAACTAGACTATACTAGCACATCTAATGGGTTCAAATAAGCATTCAATTCCAACTGTATATAGATTTATTTGTAGCCCACTCTATGTACAAGTATATAACTAGTCTTAATGAAAACTAACATTTAAACAAATATTCAAGACATGAAGCATCAAAACAAATATGAGAATCATCATGATAAAAGTCATCATGGAAAACTAAAACATGATTATTATGTGAATTCACATGTATTAGATTCATGATGTACATTATAGCTTAAACATAAGTGAGAACACTAAGTATGGGATCATATAAGCATGTGTGTCTCAAATACTATACATGTATGTCAAGGATCTAATAAACATGGAATGAACATACTAATCCAATGACAATAAAAACATGCTATAAACTATGAACATGAAAAGCATGTAAACAATAAATGGGAGTAAAGGATAGTTACCGAAACCAAAGAAGCAACTTTCCTTGTCTCCAAAACGTGGTGGTCATCTCCACTAAATCTTCCCTTGAAAGTGATGCATCCAATTTGATTTTCATGAAGTCCGGAACGCATCCACTCCAAGGTGTCATCACTCTCACGTCATGTGAGAGCCCACACCTACATCAAAAATTGGAGGGGTGGTCTTTGGTACCCATATCTTCTTGGGTCCATGGGGTTAGTACCTTCTCTAACCCAAATAAAATTCTTTGCTAAATTTGGAGTATGTAATCTATCAAAATAAAATTTAGCAAGGTGGCCCTTACGTCCACAATGTGTACATGTGTACACATGAGCATACATGTGATGGGTGTGTCCGTGAGGAGCATGTGTATGCCGTGAAGGGTGTGCATGCATAAAGGATGGAACTTGTTTCTTTCGAACCAAGGTTTCCAACCGTGAGTGGTTCATGGCACATTGGCTCATAGTGGAGCCCAAACAATCCATTTTCTTCTTTAACAAATTTATATCATTTTCGAGCATAGAAGAAGTGGAACATGCAATGGGTGATTTAGGTGAAACTACCCTAGCATGGCAAACATGAGAATCAATCTTATTTTGCAAAACAATATTTTTCTCTAAGCAAACATTTAAATCATTGGAAATAGAAATGATTTTGTTTTTCAAAACAACATTCTCTTTTAAAACAAAATCAACTCTAGAAGACAAGTTTTCATTTTTCTTTAAAATAGCATGGCAATCATTTTTAGACTTTAAAAATTCATTTTCTTTAAGTGCAAGTTCCAATTGAGATCTCAATGAATCCCTTTCATTATAGACCTCAACCTTCTCTTGCAAAACATTGTCAAGTCTAGCATGCAAACACTTATTTTCTTTTTCAATTTCTAGACTTTTCTTTTTCAAAATCTTATATTTTTCAATTAACTTTTCACATACTATTGAAAGTTCTTCATTTAGAGCATGGGGATCAACAATATCATTACTAGAAGAACTAGCATCATCATCACTATCTAAGTGGGGTTCCGAATGTACCTCAAGGGAGTCATTCCCTTGGACCATATAGCATTGTTGTGGCTCGGATTCTCCACTAGATTCCTCTTCTTATTGGATTTGGACTTGAAGCTTGGAGGTGTTGGTGGTTGTTGTCAACTTGTTCCACACTGCAAAAGCGGAATCAAGATTAGAAACACGTAAAAGATATTCTTTAGGTAAAGTGCTTCTAATGGCCTCTAGGGCTTGTGCATTGGCCCCTATATGATTGCAATCACCAAGATAACATCTCTGGTGGCCGCAAGGAAAACATACAAACCTAGGGTCTTTAGGTACATGGACATCCTATACTTCCAAACATCAATGTTGGAAGGGTCAAAGCTAGGTGGGGTCATGAAGTCCATGGTATAAACTAAATGTGTGCAAACAAACAAATGCAAATGAGATTAGCAAGCAAATGGATCACTCCTAGGATGTTAAGCCTAAGTATCAGGAGCACTAGCTCTGATACCAATTGAAAAACACCTAGAGGGGGGGTGAATAGGTGTAAGTGCTAATCTAAGAAACTCAATGCAAACTAAGTGCGCTAAATGCGGAAGCTAATGCAAATGTTGCACAAACTTGATACAATACAACAAGTGTAGCCGAATTCCCCTTGCGAGGCTCTGGACTAACTCCTCTTGATTCCCCTTGAAATGGGTTGAGGTGCTATGTGAAGCTCTTGTTGGATGAGTACAAATTAGGCCCACACACACAAGCAATCCAAGCAATATGAAATATATGCACACACAATCAAGCCAAGCATATAAGAACGAATTGCAATATAAAAGATGCAAGGCAACACAAGCAATGTATAAGATATGTATGCAATGAATGAATGATGTTTGCACAAAGTAAAGAGAGTAAGGGTTAGAGAGACAATGGATCAAACGCTAACACAAAGATTTGTTTCGAGGTTCGAGCACCTTGCTCTACATCCCCGCCTACACCACCGTGTAGGATTTCCCAATAACTCAACTCCCACCGAGGGAACCTCTACCGAAGAGGATTTCTTACAACACTAGGAGTACCAAACTCCTCTCTCAACAACAACCTCCTCACAACCGAGGGGTTAGGCCCGTAGCCAATACAACAACCAATCCACACACCTCTACCGAAGAGGCTCACAACCAAACTCTACCTCTACCTAAGAGGCTCACAACCAATACCACTCCGATCACCTCTACCGAAGAGGGATACAACAAATGAAGGAGGGTTTACAACAATGAGGTTTACAACAAACAACCTCAAACACTTCTCTTTCTTTTTCCACAAAAACAAAGATCCTAATAGTTTAGGATAGGTGATAGCTCAAGTGTGGAAATAAGGTGTTTTTGGAAACCAGCAACAAAGAAAAACTACTTGGGAAATCACTTGTAAATGATTGAAAATGAAAAACAAAACAATCTCCCAAAACCCTAGCTTTCTTTGATTTTCCAAAAACCCAAAAACAAATAAGATGAAATCTTTTTGGCTTAAAAACTCTTTAAAAACTCTTTTAAACTCTTCAGAAAACTGAAAATTTTTAGCTCAAAAATTCTTGTTCAAAACAATGGAGAAATGGGGTATATATAGCCCCTAGGAAAAATTAGCCGTTAGGCTGATGTGGCAGTCTGACCAACTGCCGGTCGACCGGCCCGGTCGACCGCCAACGGTCAAAAATGTGACCGTTGGGCAACATCGGTCGACCGGTCCGGTCGACCGAAATAAACCGAGAGCAGAGCTCTCAGGCCCGGTTGACCGGCCCGGTCGACCGTCCACTGTGCCTAACAGACGTGCACGTCTGTGCACGTCGGTCGACCGGCTCGGTCGACCGGCCCTTGGTGCGGTCGACCGGTCCGGTCGGCCGACCAGCCTGTCAGCACAAAACCAGGTCAGAAAAATTTGGAAAAATATTTTCTAAAAAATCTTTTATCTCTTTTAAAATACCATAAAAATTGTTTTATCATTTTATGTTGAAACATAAACATGTGATAAAAATTTCAAGACATATATCAATCATATCAATTCATTTTTGTGTCTTGCCAATTTTATCAAAAACAAAACTTGTATTTTTATCAAACTTGATTTTTCCAAAGCATGAATAGGATAGTCAAAATAAGTTTGTTTACCAAGTTAAAGCATGTATGTATAAATAGAGAACATCTACTATACATATAACATATGTAAACTTGTTTTGATCTATTCTTCATGAAAACCAAAAACCAAATCATGAAACGTGTGTGTTTTGTGCACTTGAGCATATCAACTAAACTAAGATTTACAAATGGATCTAAAAACTCTATCTAAACTAGGATACCTAAGTCTTCTTGACGATCATCATCTTCAAGTAGACTTGCTCCAAAACTCCGTGATTCTCCAAGTGCAAAGGTATGATCTTTAAGCTTTGGCACCGGAATCACCATGATAAGCTTCTAATCATCTTGTTGAAGCTAATCATCAACTAATATCCTGTTAATGATCTGAAACTTAGAAACACAAGAATATTAGTAAACATAACTACATGAGTGTTGATCATCATCAAAACTAGAGTGGAAGGCCATTGGGCCAACAGCCCTTTCTCCTATGCGCTACCTCTCTATTTATAGTAGAAGTAGTAAATAGACTCCTGGTAGAAGTTGCACACCGATCAAGAGATATATCTTCAGAATTTAAATTTGAACTCTGGATATTAAGATAATATCCTATTTCTTGACATGAGCAAGCTATTGCTGAATTTGAATCCTCCTCTTATCTCCAAACCTGATTTGATTTATTCAGAATTTTATATGAAATTTCAAATTTGAATCGGTCTGCAGCTAGTTGGCGTTTTGATTGTTGAATATGACTGACCAAATGGTAGACTTAAAAATAATGTCAGCATAAGAATTATAACCCTTTACATCTTCTTTCTGGATCATCTTGAATCATCACATTTGAAATTTTGTAGCGAAAGTTATACTCATAACGCTAAAAGGTTCTAGTCTGAATCTGAGTTTGAATTCTTCCTTTTTATCTTTGACTTGGAGCTTAAGTAACTTGAATTTAAGTTGATTTTCTCCTTTATCTCTAATTAGTATTGGGATTATCTATGAATTTGTTTCGCTTATTGGGCTTTTGGGCCTTTTTTTAATCTTTTGGGCTTCTTTTCTTTTATTTATAGAAGCATGCACATTACTAAGCAAAAATACATTTACATAGCATTGTTTTATAAAAATAAATATAGAAATATGATTAAAAATATACACATGTGATGAACAATCACACCCCTACAGTTATCTTTTTACTTATCCTCAAGTAAAATAAAGAAAAAAACTAAACTAAACTAATCTAACTCACTTTCACAGGAATCACGGTTGCACTTTGCACATGCAACAAGCCGTTAAACCTCTATGTTATCCCTAGAGGATGAGTTTTATCTTATGAGAGTTTTCAGTGGATTACACCCACAAAATTCATAAAAAATAAAAATAAAGTGTTAGTTTTTTTGAAAATGTATTTTGAAAAAAAACAAATATTTGAAGTAATTTTGGAAGAATTAAGCAATATATAAGTTTTTGGATTATCAAAATTATTCATTCTTAGACTTAGTCTTTATTCAAAAACTTGTTATCAATCAAGGTAAGGAGTCAAAATGTATTTTTCATCTAATCTATTATTTTACTGTAAGTCATGTGCATCTTTGTGACGTGAATATTTCGACTAAGGGTTCTTCAACTCTAACTCTTATGCCTTATTATTATTAATTTTTTTCATTTTAGCGGTAATATCTCTTAGCTCTATTAGGCTTTCTAATTCGCCCATGTAACGAGCCTTAGTCACTGACTCCTAAACCAGATGGTTATAGGGCACTGAGCGAGAAAATACCCCAAGGATTTAGGACTTGAGCAAATACGGTCACAAAACTAAAAAATTTTATTTATATGAACTACTTTTAGGCGTGAATACTTATACTTTATGAGGCACAAATACTCAGCTTAAACAGAGGATTTTTTTATATAATATTTTCTCATAAGGCGTAAGAATCTTTATTTTAGAATCCTAAGTGTGTAAGGATATAAAGTATACACTTTTCATCAAGATAGAAATCAATACTAAATTACTATTTCAATCTTTCTTTCTAACCTCAAAATCACACAAATAATTTCATTTTGACCAAGTATAAGAAATTCTAATTGTAATCCTCTTATTCCTCAAAATTAACTTAATTTTTTACAAAAATAAGTCAAAGTATTACTTTCATTTTCAAAAAGTTTTTAAAGAAAGGATTTTTTTTAGTAAAATTAGTATGGTAGTAAACCCTTCCCCACACCTAACTCATGCATTGTTCTCAATATATGAATGAAATGCGATAATATATAAAAAAAGAGAAAGGGAAGGAAAATTTTCACCTCATGGTGGTGGTTCCGGTGGTGATCTTATTGGGCCAAGCATTTCTACTCAATGTAGATACTGTGGATTTTCATAAAACTCACCTTTTATGACATCTTTCCTATTAACAATTTTATACTCCCTAATATGAATAGGATCATGTAAGATCCTAACATGAAATTTTTCCTCATTATATGACCAATCTTGGGGTATCATCACGTAGTCATATTATTAAACCTTAGTCCAATAATGGAATGTGATTTTGTGGAATGGATTATTTTGGCTCAACAATAAAAGTAATAGAAATCGATACTGACTCGGGAATAAAACTCAAATCACGTTTAGGTTCAAGAATCGGAGTTGGTTCAAGAGTTTGGTCCAAATCAAAGAATTAAATTTCACATTTATTTCCCAACAATAAAATGTGACTATCCAAAATAGGTAGTTCATATTCAAGCTCTATAGCGATAGGAATTAGTGTTGGCTTCAGAATTGGGTCCAAATCGGTAAGGTTATCGGAGTCAGCATAGATTCAAAAAGTGAAACTGAATCACAATATTGAAAATTAGTGTCACATTCATCTTTAAGTTCAATCTCATTGAAATGAAAACTTGACAATTTGTCAATGGGTTGATATTGGTCAAGTTTAAAGTTTTGTGATGAAATTAAATTTTGGTTAAAATTTTCTAGATACCATAATTCTTCGTCAATATGGCTAGAAGTATCGGGAATAGTTAAGGATTGGGTAGGGTGAGTTTTCTCATTCTTATGCATGTTTTCAATCGACTAAGTCTTACTTCTATCATATCAATGGACTGGGTAAAGAAATCTTCGCTCGGAATCATGGATTCCATACTCTCTTCAAAATCAACAGGTTCTTCTTGTTGTGGTTGGACTTAGAAATTAGAGTAAGGATCATGGATTTGAGAATTGTTTGGGAGAATTGAGTTCAATTGAATTTGCACTTATCATGTAGACTCAAGGAAGGCTTCTGAAGTCTTTTCTAAAAAAGATTTTTCTTCCATAGATTGGTCTTGATATGGAGTATATGAAGTTATTTAATTGTAAGGTCGTTGATAGTAAGACTCGGGAGAGTTGTATCCCCACTGATTCGGCGAAGAGTAGTGATCCCATTCTTGTTTATAGTACTGAGATTGGGGCATATATTGATTTGAATAAGACCAATCTAGCATACTTGATTGGTTAAAGTTATGTAATGCTAGGTTGATAATATCCGAATTGAAAGAGGTTGGGGTGAAGTATGGATCACTATATGCATCAAAAATTATAATTGTAATCCATATCACAAAGATATCATAAACAAAAACAAATGAATAACAAACAAAAAGAAAAAAATCTAGCCTAAATTAGGGTAAAGCTTAGACCTAGATGACTCCTAACTGTTAATTATCCACATGAGGTATATTGCAGAACCTGACCACAAGTTAATCGGCCAGGTAAGGGAAAGATCGGTAGGAGATATCCGAGCTTAACGCGACATGCCTAATTATGTCAAATCACCAGCCTTCGGGGTTTCACCCCTCAATCCCCAACTTTCGACACTAATTTGGCAAGAGTCAACTTCTAACAACTTTCCCCTTAGATCAATCCTTATTTGAGTTCAAAACATCTAATCAATTTTAAATTATGTTGGGTTAGAGAGTGAGAAGCTGGTTTGTGGGCTGAGGGAGGGTAATGACTTCCCACTTATCTTGTTTGAGGATATGCCCTTAATCTTTTTAGTACAGTATATAACTACCAGCAAAAGATAACACTCAAGTAATATGAATCATTCAAAATATGTTTCCTAAACTATATGCAATGCACTCATACTTTTTCTCCAGCACTCTTCAACAGTAACATAAAAGGTAAACGAATTAGACATGTGTCCTAAGATACAAGAGTCTAAACATTTCTTTAGCATTTACAAATCAACCATGTTACTGTTGAGATTAGAAATATGTACAAAATGAGTTAAACAGATAAACTAATTAATTACAGAGAGCTAATCTCTGAAAATCAAGCAACTTGCAAGAAACTACAGTTAGTAGTTCACCACAGTTGTAGGCTCTGATGTTCTGTCTTCTTGGACAGAGGCACAAATGACAATATTCCACTGCTGCTCTTAGTTTTCTGAAATTAATCCCTGTACACTAAAATAGAGAAGAAAAAGGATTAATTCGTCAAAGTAAATCAAAAAGAAAAAACTTACCATCTCTCCCCAGCAACGACACCAAAATTTATGATCGATTCTGACCTGCATAGAAAAATACAGACTTATTGAACAGTGCTAGGTCCTTGATGCTACCATGTAGCCTAGGGCTAACGGGTCGTGATCCACAGGGAGGGACATCAACGAAAGCGTTGTGTAAGTTTTTTTTTAATTTACCAAAGCTAGTTAATACTTATCTTTTCAGTTTTATAAAAAGAAACAAAAATAGTTAAGTTAAGAAGAAGATGGTAGAAGAAGAGATGATGGTATTATTGTTGTTTTATTTATAAAAGAAAAGTAAACAAATAAAGAAGAGTGTTGGTGCAAAAAACAGAAATAAAAAGAAATAAAAGAAAAGTACTGACCTCTACTGTTGAACTATAATAAAAAATTTACCTTAGTGTAAAATAAAGTGAAGTAGTAGAAAGAAATAAATTGAATACGGTGCTCGGTCCGATAGAGTACGATGAAGAAAAGTGGGAAACCTCTGTTGGAACTTGATTCTGATGATACATTTGTGAAGCCATTTCATTGGAGCTCTATCTCACAAGCTTATACAAGAGTTCTAATGCTCAAGACTTCCCAACAACAATGGCTATGGATGTGTATTGTATTGTTTATTAGAATGTTAAAAGTCTTGAACACACACACATCTCATAAGCCTATAGTCGACTTATACTCTTGATTAGTCGACTATAGAGACCTATAGTCGACTTAACCCATACTATAGTCGACTTAATTTTTGCCTAAGATACATACCAACTCTCTGTTTCTGTTCTGCATACAATGTGTAGTCGACTTATACTTTTTCTAGTTAACTAATATTAGTTGTAGTCGACTAATATAACTCTGCTGGTCGACTAAGTTCAGTTTCCAGAAACATGTCTTTTGTATCAGATCTTCCCTAGTCGACTTGCCCCTTTATAAGTCGACTACTATAGGCAAAATAATACCCTAGTCGACTAACCCCAACCTTAAGTCGACTAATGGTAGTTTCTAACTATTAGTCAGTTTCTGATTTCTGGTGTCTTATCCAACGTTTCAAAATTCAAATTCAAGTTGATAACTACCCTAACTGACTATAGATTTCACCTATAAATAGGGATGTTGTCCTAGGCAAAAATCAGTAATTCATATCAATAGTTTTCTGCCCAAAAACTCTGTTCAAATATCTGTTTTTCAGAAAACTATTTCTACTTTCAATTCTTCACTCAATTTTCAATCCTTTAGTGAAGAATTCTGAGAGTCCACCTATAAGAGTCCTTATTCACGATCACATACAGATTCAAGACTTATAGGATTGATTGTACTTACTCAAAGATAAAGATTATACAAGAGCGTCTTCAGGTTGAAGAGAAGTTGTACAAGGTGTTGTTATCTTCTTGGATGTAAGAAGAGTTGTATACATTTGGCAAAGGGGATTTGTCAAGTGGTAGGCAAGGTGTTGATTTTGGGTGTACAAAATCAAAGGTTAAAGGAAAATATCAAGCAGGTTGCTTGGGGACTGGATGTAGGTCAAGAGGACCAAACTAGGATAAATCACTTGTGTTTGTGTTTGATTTACTTTCTGTGATTCAATTTTCTTTTATGCAAGTTTTTATTTAACGCTAATATCTTCATTTGAGTGTTGACGTATTTTAGATCTTACAACCTCGATTGATTGTCACCATCAATATAAGTTTCATGAGAAAAGATTACAATAGTGTCACTCTACAATAACTCTTCCTCTCTTTTAAGCATGTAACTCTCCCTAGTCAAAGCTAATAAGAAGGCATGATTAAAAAAAAAGTATAAAGAAAACAAATAAAAATAAATAGAGCAATTGAAGCAAGTAAAATAAAAAAAAAAAAACTAAAGAAAAGAATAGAAGAACCTTTATTGAAG
The DNA here is from genome assembly GCA_038442645.1 of Agave tequilana. Classification (NCBI taxonomy): domain Eukaryota; kingdom Viridiplantae; phylum Streptophyta; class Magnoliopsida; order Asparagales; family Asparagaceae; genus Agave; species Agave tequilana. The sequence continues at coordinate 17,351 of JAVJIF010019038.1, read as the reverse complement.
TTGTTAATATCAATTACAAGAACTTATTCTTCTCTACAAAATAACACTCAAACTAAATCCTAGAAAATTACACTTGAAATTTGGAAGAGGAAACAAAAGAAAACTATAAGCTTTGATCTCTCCTTGGAGATGCCCTTCCCCTGTGCTCTGCCACTCTATTTATAGTAGAGTAGTGGGTAGACTCCTGGTAGAAGTTGTACACCCATCAGAGATAAATCTTCAGAATTTGAATTTGAACTTTGAATATTGAGATAACATCATGACTCTTGACTTGGAGAGCAAGCTATTTCTGAATTTGAATCCTCCCCATATCTTCAAACTTGATTTGATTTATCCAAAATTTTATGTAGAATTTCAAATCTGAATTGGTCTACAGCAAGTTGGCGTGTTGATTGCTGAATATGACTGAATAAATGATAGAATTGAAAATAAATACAACATATGAATTGTACCCCTTTAAGTTTTCTTTTTGGATCATCTTGAATCATCAGATTTAAAATTTTGTAGCGAAAGTTATACTCAAAATGCTAAAGGTATCTAGTTTGAATTCTCCCTTTTATCTTTGATTTAGAGCTTAAGAAACTTGAATTTAAGTTGATTTTCTCCTTTATCTCCAATTAGTATTGAGATTATCTCTAAATTTCTTTGGCTTGTTGGACTTTTGGGCTTCTTTTTTAATCTTTTGGACTTCTTTTCTTTTATTTATAGAAGCCTGCACATTGCTAAGCAAAAATACAATTACATAGTATTATTTTATAAAAACAAACAAATATGAAAATATGATTAAAAATACACACATTTGATGAACAATCAATGACCAAACAAGAAAACTCTGGCTTCTTGTAATACAGGTGATCCTCCCAAATACTGATCAGTAAAACGATATCCCTAGACTGGATATATAAATTCAAGGGAGTCAGAAAGCTCTCAGCGAGTGAGTAAAATGAGGAAAGCAGTACAATAATAACAATCGATACATTATAAATACAGTAACATGCAGAATATAAATGAATGGTAATAAGGACAGTCCACACTAAAATCGGGTATAAAGTTAGGTGTCTATCATAGCATATATATATATATTATATATATATATATATATATATATATATATATATATATATATATATATATATATATATATATAACACATCAATTATGGTACATTATGGAATTTCTATTTTTATTAATTATGTTAGTGAACACAAATTACCACATGCAGTTCGCGCATCCCATACTACACCTATTACACATGTTAATTAGGGTCCTAAGTTACTAAAACTGATTGATGGAGACATTATCTGTATTTTAAGTGGGTCTCATACATACCCAAGATCACGATCCAGATGCCTGGCGCTGAACCAGGCCCTCTACTAGGTAGTCAGTAATAGTAAACAGTTGCAGGGGTAAATTCTTCTGGAGATTTTATCTACACTCAATTTATAATGAGATTTATGAGGGAGAATAATAAAGCAATGCAAAGACATAAGATTTTACGTGAAAATCCAATCTGATAAAAATCATGGGGAACAGGAAGAGAATTCATTATTTTCAAGAGATTACAGTGAATTCTGTAGATTTAAAACTCTGTTCAAGTCTTGGATTATAGTGAGACAGAGGTTTGGGAGTAGGATTCTCTGGATCCTTAAAGTCTGATCCCTTTCTTTATGTTCTTTTCTTCTAGGGAGGTGTTTGTGGTTTGTTTGGGTTTCCTCTTTCTTTATCGATCTCCCAGTGTATATATACTCTGGGAGTGTTCATTGGCAGTACAGGTCATGCGGATTTCAATAACCGCATGATCTGCACGTTGCAGTTTCTTCGTAATGGCCTAGATTATGCTCTTAATTGCGGGAGTGATTTCTGCTACTTTTTGCAATAGCCTATGCTGAAATAGAAGTTATTGCAATGTTTTAAATGTGAAATAACCTGGCGGCATAACAGATTCCATGAATGTAGGCGGCATATGGCTGGATGGATCGATGGACATTGTGCTGCAAAATATAAAGCACTAAATAATATTTTGTTCTCATAAATGCAACACATAAAGGTAAGATTGGATGGTGTACACTGTATGTATGGAAGTTAGAAAGTTGGTCGATCGTCTTATACTGGTCGACCATATTTTGCTCCTGGGGAGGCTGAGTATTTGGCTACTGCGAAATCACTTCAGGAGTGTGGACATACTCCTTGAGGAAGTCTTGCTGGATGAGCTCCTCTAGGTACCTTCAAAGGGCTCAGCAATGGATGGTCCGGTGCTCCATGCAATTGTGGTAGGAGAAGTACTCCTCTGACCTAGGCAGTGAGGGATTAGGCTGGATCGGCTTCAGGCATCTGACCCATGACTGATATTTTGAAGGTGTTGAACATTTTGTTGATCAGAAGCTTTAATGGAGTGAAGTGTTGAGTTAGCTTGTAGCTCTGAAGTGGACTCGAGGAGAGGATTGGGAGTGCCAGCTTCTTGTAAGGAGGCTGCCAGTCTGGAGCATGGTCAAGAACTTCGTGAGTTGACTTCGACTTTACTCTGTTATCGTTTGGTTTTACAGGTGGTTGGAGGAAGCCTTTATTGCCTCCTCGAGCTGGATGTATGATTGTGCTCAGGAAAGGACCTCACTCATCTTGAAAACATTATGCTTTAGGAGGTTCTTGTATAGAGGATGAGTAACCTACAGCCCACTAATGAACACGACTTCAAATACTTCCTCAACACAGTTGGAGATCTTGGTGAGCTGGTTTTGAAGAAATCGATATAGGATTTGAGGCTGTCTCCCGGCCTCATCCTAATGAAGAGGAGGTGGTGACTATTCCTCTTGGCTTCTTGACGAGTGGTGTACTGTGTGAGGAAGACCTCGGTGACCTCTGAGAAATTATGGAGATAGCGCAGTGGTAGAGAGTAGAATCACTCTATGTCCTACCTCTCAGGCTTGAAGGGAAAGTAAGGCACATTACTAGGTCATTGGGGGAATAGAGCATTGTTTTATTTTAAAAGTGTCAGATATGTTGAACTCGATTGCTCGCTCAGGTGTAGCTATCCAAGGTGGAAGTTGAGAATCTCTTCATAAGCTCACACTCCTGGATATCTTTGAAAAGTGGGGAGTCGTGGAGTCAGCTGGTTGGGATCAGGTGTTGAGGTAACTTTGCCTCCACAATCCACTTCTGAATTAGCTCTTCGAGGGAGTGGAAATTTGGGGACTCCCGCTCTCAGGGTTGCCCTCTGCTCATGCGAAGTTGTTCTGGAGGGCAGCGACTTGGGTCTGGAGCTGTTGAAAGAGCAGCTTCAGCTCCTCTTATTCATGGAGGATGTTGTCATGTTGTCATGATCAAGTATCGTCTGCTCCCCCTCGCGATCTGTCTATAGTACTGTTCCTTCATTTCCTCTCTCATCTCATGAGCATCTGAAAAATCCAAACTTCTTGATACTGAGAGGGCGGGTGCTAATAGATAGTTCCGGTGATAAGATGGAGTCTATGTCCTTGGCGTGCGGTTGGCTTTGGTTTGGAGGTCATGTCCCCAGTGGTTGCTTTGGTCTTGCCTTTGGAGATTGTGTCATTGTTAACTCGCTTATGTGGGGCCATCATCGATCTAGAAGAGGCTTTTTGAGGAAGGTTGAGGGGGAAGAGATCTTAAGTCTGAGACTCAGCTCTCAATGAAAGCACCAAAAATGTAGGGGTAAATTTCTTAAGTGAAGTTATCTACACTCAATTTATAATGAGATTTATGAGGGGGAATAATAAAGTAATGCAAAGACACATGATTTTATGTGGAGACCCAGTTTGGAAAAAATTATGGGAAGGATGGAGAAAATTTACTATTTTCAAGAGATTATAGAGAATTAGAACTCTGTTAAAGTCTTAGATTACAGTGGGACAGAGGTTTGAGGAGGAGAATTCTCCGGATCCTTAAGGTCTGATCCCTTTCTTTCTTTTCTTTCTTTCTAGGGAGGTGTTGGTGGTTTGTTTGAGTCTCCTTTTTCATCGATCTCCTAGTGTATATATACTCGGGGAGTCTTCACTGACCATGTGGGTCACGCAAATTTCAATGATCATCTGATCTACACATTATGATTCCTTCGCAATGGCTTGGATTATAACCTTAATGACGGGAGTGATTTCTGCTACTTTTTGTAACAATCTGCACTGAAGTAGGAGTTGTTGCAATGTTTGAAATGTGGGATGACCTGACGGTATAACAAATTCCATGAATGTAGGCAGATATCAATGAGGTCAGTTGTTGTGACCGTCTTGCTCGGGATGGGAAGGATGAATCTCAAGGTGGTGATGCTTTCGGAAGGAGGAGAGTCCTTGGGGCAGTTGATTCCTCAGAAGGAGAAGTATCCTCGATAATAGTTAGGTAATGTTCTTAGGAAGAAGATCTACTTGGCATATCCTATTGTCAGTCTTTGAGAGTTTCTGATGACATGGGACACATGTCTTGATCTTGGTGCAGGTCAGAAATTAACCATTACAGATGCACCCTCCGCTTCCTCTTTCTTCAAGCTGCAAGGAGAAAGAGTGGGGCGGACTAATTTGGCTCTGGCTTGGAAACTTGAGGCATTTCTTGTACTCTAAAGGGACTGGTCAAAATATCTTTTCATATTCTGAGCCCTCTTTGAAAACTGGAGTGGGTGAAGACAACAGGCAAATTAATAACCAAAATTCTGACTTCATGATAGAAGTGCTCATGTGGTAGTGGCAGATCGTATACGGCAGATTTGACATGCCAAAAAATCAAGGATGCAAACTGACTCTTCGGATGTGGTTGGAATTTGAATATGAGACAGTTTAGGTTCTTTATCTATAAATAGGAAGGATCCTGAAAGTGATTGGTTCATCTTCACAAGAGTTCTCTGCCCCCTAAATTTTGGTTCTGGTGGATTGCAATGTCACTCTTCTTCTTCATCTGGTGGAGGAATGAGAGAAAAAGGATGGAGGCAGATGGCTAGTATGATGCATCGGTTCTTGTGATGACCTCCTCATGGCAGATCAGTTCTCGTGATGAGATCCCGCCACCATAGAAAATTAATTGGGCTCAAGCTCTGACTTGATTTACTCGAACATCCCTTCCCCTGGTGGTGGATATGGCTGGAGTGAGGTCTTGTTCAGATGGCAACGGTTGTTGATTCCTTATTCCATCGCCATTGTTTATGTCTTGCAATCTTCACTCTAGGTCGAGTCCCGTGGCCCTCGCACTAGGAGACTCTTTTCCGAAGGCGAGGCCTGGGAAGATGTAGGGTGGATGACCTGGGATGATGAGGTGTCCAAGCTTTCGAGGCTTCTACCACTTGTTTAGGATGGATAGTCTGTGATGTGATATCATCGCGTTCTTGTATATCCTAGACAGGCTAGTATGGCTGCCTTGGAGGTGTGCTCTGTTCGGGGAGACTGAGGTGGTTCTTCATTTAGGTATCTCTTATTTTTGCAAAGGAACATCCCTGGGCTTCACTCGGGACCTGTGAAAGGTAGCGTGAACATTAGGATCGCGCCTGCATGAAGCATCCCCCGATTGGTGGATCTTTTTTTTCTTTAGCATCAGGAGCTTGGCAAGTCTGAGTTAGGATTAGATTATATGTATTTCTTTTCAAAGAAAAAGCAAACATAAATATGTGATAGACCTTATGTCGCTCTCGTTAGATGTGACCGAGCATGTATTTGAATGGATGTAATCGAAAATTTTTACAATAAAAGTAATAAATTCTTGAAATGGAAGTGTTTGTTTAGATCTTACCTGCTTTGTCTTGCGATTATTTTATTTTGAATTGGATGTCTGCTTGGAGAAATTTGTTTTGACTTCGAGATATTTGGAGCTTGGTTTGGCGCGTAGTTCTCGAGTGATTGCTTATCCCACAGTGGTACCTCTAAGTCTCCTCTCCGAGTGGGGAAAATCCTAGTTATGAATTGAGCCTCTAAGAGAAAAAAAATCCCTAAACAGTGTTGGATTCATGTGTTTGCTTTCGAGTGGGGGCATATCTTGTCAAGGAGTTGCGAAGTCAAAACTCTGAGAGGAAAAATCCCTACAATACAGTCTGGTCTCCGAGCGAGAGAAATCCCGCAACGGAGGATTTTAGTTCCCGTAGGACTACTGAGAAAGGACCGTAGGCATGTTTGCGTTAACACTTCCACGTGGGGGCACATCCTGTATAGGAGTATACAGATGCGATCCTCTGAGTGGGGACATATCCCATCAGTGAAAGAATCATATTCTCACCTCTGAGTAGGAGGAGATCCCATCATTGAGGTGTATGCACTACATGGAAATCATTAGGACATACATACAATCATGCATTGGGACATTAAATAGAGTGTTAAATGCAAGTGTGGGCAAAATGAGTTGTATGAGCTTAGTTTACAGGTTCTTGAGATTTGTACGTCAAGGGGATAATCCAAATAAGAAAACCCTCATAGATATACCATATATCTCATGTCACCATTGCCCGAGTAGATACAACCTAGGTTGCCTCCATATTGATCAAGCACATTCAAACTTTAAATCATACCTGAGGTCCTCATTGTCGGAAAGTTATACCTATAGTGTCAGGTCCTTGGGAGAACTATTGGACGTATAACCATACAAAATTGATACATCGAGGGATAGTGCAAATAAGGAAACCCTTATAGATATACCTGATCACGTATATAGCTATAGTCTGGTGTACCTGAAAATATTAGTTTGAGGTGGGGGAAATCCCAGCAACAGGTTGGATGCATCTGTCCCGGATATGGGTCATTATCCGATCGATGATTCGATACCTCCAATGTGGGAGCAAGCCCAACAATGGAGTTGTCCTCTCGTATAGGGGATATCCCATCAACGGAACTGTCTCTGGAGTGGGGGCACATCCCGTCATCAGAATATAGAAGGAACCCGGTAGAGGGAAACTACCGGGGTTTCATCCGCCCGTAGGTTCAAATGAGGGGAGCCGTAGGCTTGTCTGTTCTTGGCGAGGGCACATCCCATCAGCAGAACAAATGGGGGCTCTGAGAGGGGGCATATCCCTACAACATAGTGGGAGACTCCGAGTGGGAAAAATCCAACAACGGAGAGTTTCGGCTCTCATAGGACTACCGATAAAGGCCCATAGGCATGTTTGCGTTAACACTTTCACGTTGGGGCTCATCCCGTCTAGGAGTGTATAGACACAATTCTTTGAATAGGGGCACATCCCATCAGTGAAAGATCGTATTTTCACCTCAGAATGTGGGAAATCCCATCATCGCGTGTATGGATGGATGGAAGTTGGAACCGTCTTCGAGTGGGGGCACATCCCATCATCGAGGGGTTTCTTGGCTACATCCGAGTGGGGGCACATCCCATCATTGGGCCGCATGGCTAGATGGATGCTGGTATCGCCTCCGAGCGGGGGCACATCCTATAATCGGTGATTTTCCTGGCAGCCTTTGAGTGGGGGCACATCCCATCATCAGGGTGCATGGTTGGATCGATGGCTGTGCTGCAAAATGTAAAGCGCTGAATAGTATTTTATTATCATAAATGTAATACATAAAGGTAAGATTAGAACAGTGTACACTGTATGTATGAAAGTTGGGAAGTCAGTCGATCATCTTGAAGGTCACCTAGAGAGGGGGGTGAATAGGTGACAAGCAAATCTAATGCAAAATAAATGCAAAATTAAAACTAATTATGCAAACTAAAACTATTAGGCTAACACACAAAATATAACACAAGTGTGTAGCTGAATTTTCAGTGAAGGTCTCCGGACTATCTCCTCAAGATTCTCCTAGATTAAGAGTTGAGGTGCCACTATGGCTCTCTTGGTTGAATACAAGTGTGCACAAACAAACAACCCAAGCATATAATTTAATTAAGCACAAGATATACTAAGCATATAAGAGATAAACAATATAAGCATGCACGATATATAAATACAATTAAGAGAGAAAGAGATGAGCAATCACAAATACGGAAGAATTGTTTCGAGGTTCAAGCACACTTACTCTACATCCCCGCCTTCAACACTATGAAGGATTTCCACTAGAATCGATCCCGTAAGATCACTCAGTGTCGCAACACCTACAACGAGTTCATACTAGAACTCTTGGACCCGCAAGTCCATTACTTTTTCCCGCAAGAACAACACACGCAAGGACACTAGCTTGCCGAGGCCGCACCTCTACACCGAGCTCCCACAAGTACTCGTCACAACACGAACCCGCAAGTTCGCCTCCTTAAATACAAAGATGAACACTTGGTGATCTCTACACTTTGATCACCAAAAGAAACTCTGATTGAGTTTTGAAAGTGATAAGAATTACCATGTAGCTTTGGGCTAACGGGTCGTGTCCACGAGAAGGAATACGATAGAAGCTTTTCGGTGTTTTTGTTAAGTAATAAAGAATGGAGTTGGTATTTTTCTTTTTTTCTTTTTAGCTGAAAAGAGAATGGAGAGAAGGGAAGTGATTAAAAGAAAAATTGTAAAACTTCGAGAAGACTTTAGAAAAGGTGATCTTTAAAAAGTGTTGAAAATTGTTTGGTTGTTTTTAATATAGGAAACAAATCCGGGCTCACTATCTCACTACTCAACGATTGTGTTCTTCTTTTGTAATTCTTAGTGCCTCAACTTGATCATAGGCAAAAACTTAAGCTTGAGTTTAGAAAGTTTAAAGCAAAGCAAATAAGATAGTTTGGAAAAGTTAACTCTTTTTCTTAAGAAATCATCTTGAATTGAATGTTAAATCATCAAGACTTTCAAGTATGAAATAAAAACAAGTTCATGTGATGTTTTTAAAAAAGAAGAAGAAGTTTAGAAATTCAAACCCATCCTCATGTGCCTTCAAGAACACTTTCAAAGAAGAAAGGCTTAGTTTAGGCATGCATATGATTCCATTGGGTCTTTACATCAAAGTCACTCAAAAATAAGAGAGATCGAAGAGAGGGACGATAGTGAGCCCAGAAAACAAATTTATCTACTCATGAAAGATGAAAAATAAGACTTATAAATAAAGCAAGACATACCCGTGAATTGGAGTGGAAGAAAAGAAAGCTTGATCCTTTTATTTATGTCACTTCAATCTTCAGATTACAATCACTCTATTCCTCTCTCTCACTGGTATTTGAACTGAATTACAAATTAGAAAAAAGAGATATAACTTCTATACTATCTAATAAAGAGCCTAAACCTTAAAAATAAAGAAAAAAAATTAAACTAATTTTTGGTCCCTTTTCTCTGAAAAATACAGTATTTATAGGCAAAAACCAAACGGGAGAGGGCGTACGAAGATAGGGGAGAAAACGCTCCCCCAATAAACTCAACAAGGCTGTAGAAACGCGGATTTAGCCGCGTTTTCGTGGCCTGGATGTGGCCAGGTGGCCATACCTAGGGGGTACACCTCTTTGTTTTGTGTTTTGACTTTATCTCCGCTAGTTTTCCCGTTTCAGCTCTAGGATTTGACGAAACAGCCTTTGATCTTTGGCTTTAACCACTTGATTTGAGAAGATTCATTTTAACCGATTTTCAACCTCTCTAATTTGTCATGATCTGCCCTGATTTCCTGATTTTGAATTAGTTCTAAATTAAATCAGAATTTGATGGGCTTTTGGCCTTGTTTCTTTTCTATCCTTTAGAAATGGGCCTGCATTTTATACAGAAAAATAGGACTTATTAATATGATTTATTTAAATAATAAACATGGTAATGTGATAATATATATGCAATATATGTAACCGATCACACCCCCACACTTATCTTTTGCTCGCCCTCGAGCAAAACATCAAAACTAATCCTAATCAATTATTAGACCACTTTCGCAGGTCACTCGATTGCACTGAGCACGTGCAACAAGCCGTTAAACCTCTAGGTTATCTCTAGAGGATGAGTTTTGTCTCGTGAGGGTTTTCAGTGGATTGCACCCACAAAATCCATAAAGAAAGAAAAATTGTTAGTATTTTCAAAAAGCATTTGAAAAGAGAAAATATTTGAAGTATATTTGTAAGAGTTCAAGTAATCTATATGTTATAGGAATATCGAATTTTTCATTCCTAAACTTAGTCTATATTCAAAAAACATGTCATCAATCAAAGTAAGGAGTCAAATTGTATTTCTAATCTAGTCTATTACTTTACCCTCAGTCATATGCACCTCCATGACCATGAAGTTTAACTATGGGTTCTTTAACATTATCTCCTATGCCTTAGTTATATTTATTTTTGGTGTTATTTATTCCTCAATTTCATTAGGCTTTCTAATCTTCCCATGTAACGAGCCTTTAGTCGGTGACACCCAAACTGGCAGTCTTAGGGCACCAGGTGAGAAAACACCCCTAAGGACTTAAACACTCGAGCAGATAAGGCCACGAAATCAAGGGTTTTTATTTATAAAATGTACCCCTTTTAGGCGTGAATACTTATGCTTCATGAGGCACAAATACCTAGCTTAATCAGAGGATATATATATATATATATATATATATATATATATATATATATATATATATATATATATATATATATATATATATATATATATATATATATATACACATTCAAACTTATCCAACTATCTTTTACATAAATACCAAGGCTTTCTTAGGCCAAAGCACCTAGCTAATCAATAATTATATTTGTGTATTTTTCATAGATATACATATATATATTTTTCTTTTTTTCCTTTTTTTTAATAAGGCATAAGAGTCTTTGTTTTTGAACCCTAACTATGTAAGTGTGTAAGGTGTGCATATTTCTTCAAGGTAAAGATCAAGACTACATTACTTCCATCAATTTTTTTCCTAACCCTAAAAATCAAACAAGTCATCTTATTTTAACCAAGTATAAGAAATCCTAATTATGATTTTCTTATTTCTTAAAATTGACTTAATTTCTTAAAAAAATATATCAAAATATTGTTCTTACCTTTTAAAAAGTTTATGTGTGTGTATATATATTTCTTTGTTTTCTTCTTTTTTTTAGTTATATTAATCATGTTAGAGCCTTCCCCCACACTTATCTCATGCATTGTCTCCAATGTATGAAAGAAATGTATAGATGCATGAAATGAAATGTAAAAGAGGTACATATATTATACAAAAATATGTACAACATCAAGTTTCTCCCACACCTAGATCTTTTTCGGTCTCATCCCTCTAGCTCTCTTCTCATCATTCCAATGGGTCCTCTTTATAGGGCATAGTAGAGAGACCAATCTTTAGTTCTCTTCCCGCCAGTCTCACCTTCTTTAGGTTTTTCTTCCTCATATTTCTATATTCATTATTCAAAAATTGATACCATCACACTTCTCAGTTGGAACTTCCTCACTATGAATGCCTAGGAATTCTAACTCAGTTCCATATATCTCCTCAAAACTTAGGTCAACACTTTTCCCTAGAGGTGTGTCATTAACCATAATATCCCTAGTTGGTTCATCCAAACACATTAGTTCTTCTTCGAAGAGGTTTTCAAAGAGTATGTCAATCGGAGTTCTTGATTTATATTCTTATGCGATTTATTATTGGTTGGCTCATCGAAAATGAAGATATTCAAATCAAATTTCCCTTTTTTAAAGGGTATTCTAAAATTAGGATCTCCGACATATACCTTCTCATTAAGATAATCGCATTCATTCTTAAATAATTCATTAAGAAAGAGAGACTCATTCTCTATACCTTTACTTTCTTTATCACAATTGTTTTCAACAAAGTTTACCTCAATGTTTCGTCTCTTATCTTACGGGTTGTAGGTTGAAGACATTGACTTCTCTAGTCATGTCCCCAAAAGTTAATCTCATAGACTTATTTCTATAATTGATAATAGCATTAGCAGTAGTAAGGAATGGGCGCCCTAGGATACAGGAGTTTGAGCCCTAGGATTGGACACAGGTTGTGTCTCAAGAACTATGAAATCAACTGGGTAGATAAACTCCCCAACCCGAATAAGGACATCATTAATTTTTCCCTTTGGAACTTTCACAGAACGGTCAGCCAGTTGGATCGTGACTCGAGTTGGACTAAGATCGCCCAACCCGAGTTGATAAACTGAGAATGGAAGCAGGTTGATACTTGCTCCCAAGTCAAGAAGTGCATGACTAATATTGGCTTGTCCTATAGTGCAGGCAATGGTGCGACAACCTGGATCCTTGTACTTGACAGGGATTGGACCTGACAGTAGCTCACTAATGTTAGTGGCTAAGAAGACTTTCTTGGGTACATTAGTCTTTTTCTTCTTAGAGCACATGTCCTTAAGAAATTTTTTCATAGGATGGGACTTATTGGATGGCATCAAGGAGTGACACATTTATCTTACTTGGTTGAAGATCTCAATTATTTTATCCATGTGTGGATTCTACTTGTTGTTCTTTAGCCTGTTAGGAAATAGTACTATAGGCTTGTACACTTGACTGGTTGACTTATTTGTTTTAGATTCGTCAGATTTGGAAAGATTGGGATTAGATGAGGTGGATGCTTGAGTATGATTGTGCTGACTGGGATTGGGTGGTGTTAACACTTGATTATCAACTTTCTTTCCCGACCTCAATGTATGAACAACATTACATTGATTCAATGATTGATCCTCAGCCAAATGAGCTTGTTGAGAATTCCTAGAATTCATAATTAGTTGACTGGATAAGGTAACCTTTTGCCTCTCATTCTGTGGATTGGCTAATTGGGTCATTTGACCCTCTAACCTATGTATTGTTTGCATGAAAAAATCTTGGTTCTTCATGTACCTTTTCATATTTCTCTCAAAATCAGTCATTTCTCCTTTTAAGTTGAGGATTCTGGAAGGAAGACAGTGGAGCTTGGCTGGGAAAGTTTTGTTGATAATTTGAAAAATTATTGGGAGAATTGTGAGGATAATTTGGAAAGTTGGGTTGATGATTGGAAGAATTATTGGGATGATGGAAGTGGCTTGCATGGTTCGACCTGGGTGGCCATTGTTGTGTTGGCTCCATGAGAAATTTGAATGATTTCTCCAGCCAGGATTATACGTTGGTGTGTAAGGATCATTGTTCGGGCTTGAAAAGGTCGCATTCATCGGTTCTGAAAAGTGTTATTGAGCTTGAAACACAGGACACTCCTTAAACACATGATTCATGGCTTGATAATAAGTACAGCCCAGAGTTGGAATTTGGTTTGGGCTGACTTGATTGACTGGACTTGGTTCCTTAGTTTCTAAACCTTCCAGTCTTCTCACTAGGTTAGCTAACTTAGTCTCGTTAGCTATGGATGATTCAATTGAATGGAGACCTCTTTTTGAAGAGATGGAGTTTGAATTCCTAGAGCTTTAACTAGTTGGTTCCCATATGATAGCCTTTTCAGCTTGATTCTCATATAAATCTCATCCTTCATTCTCATCCTTCTGCAAGAATCCCCCTTGGCACATGCTTTCTAAGATGGTCTCAGTTGAGTAGTCTAAACCGTCATAAAGAATTTGGCATTGTCATCATTTCTCTATTCGATGATGAGGACATTAGACAAGGAGGTATTTGAAGCGTTCAAAGTACCTCCAAAATGGTTCACTAAATTCTTACTTGAACTGCATGATGTTTTTCCTAACGAGAGCTGTCTTATGAATTGGATAGAATTTCTTTAAGAAGACCTTGATGAAACCATCCTAAGATGTGATAGAGCCAGCCGCTAAGCTGTAAAGCCATTTCTTGGCTAAGTCCTTAAAGCGAAAGGGACAAATCTCAACCTAATAGCATCATCTGCAAGGTGTGAGATTTTCATCATTAAGCAAACTTTCTCAAATTCTCTTATGAAGAAATAAGCATCTTCAGACTCTAAGCCATGAAACTTAGGGAGTGTGTTCATGAATTTTGGCTTAAACTCAAAGTTGTGTTCACCAACTGATGGAAGTTGGATGCAGGATGGAAGTGAGGTTCTAATAGGATAGAACCTATCCTACAAAGATGTCGGTTGAGCCATAACCGAATCTGATTTTGCTTTGAACTTGGGTGGTGATGTGTTTCTAGTTAACCTAGATGAATTAGGGTCTATTGACCATACTTGCATACACAAACACAATCACAAACAAGTTCACCAATAGTCAACAAAAGTAAACAACCAAGCCTAGTCTAAGGTAACCTTGACCTAGACAACTCCTAACTGGTTGATTGTCCACAGGAGGTATAATGCAGACTTTGACCACAAGCTAATCAGCCAGGTCAGGGCAAGATGGTGGGAGGTATCCGCGCAAAAGCGGCGGGCCTAAATAAGCGAAGCCACTAGCCCTCGGGGTTTCACCCCTCAATCCCTTTCCTAAACACTGATTTGGTAGGAGTCAAATTCTAACACATTCCCCCTTAGGATAATCTCCTAATGAGTTCGAGATGTCCTTAAGGCCAACATCTATCAGATTTTAAATTAGACTTAGGCTGTGCGTGCTTGGAGATGCTTTGTGGGCTAAGGAAGGGTAATGACTTCCCCACCTTATCTTGATTTGGGTTTTGCCCTTAAGATTTATTTGTGCAAAATGTACAAGATATAGAAAAGTAACATTCACAAGAAAATATCACCCAAGAATGTTTCTTAAACTATATGCTATGCTTACGTACCTTGTCTCTAGCTATCTTCAACGGTAATTGTAAAAGAAACGTAATTAGACAAATGCCTAGAATGCAAATCTAAACGTTTTTTAAGCAATTAACAATCACTTAGATTACTGTTGAATTAAAAATAGGGAGTGTGAATATCAGATATAGTAAAAAATAATACAAAAAAACTGTTTTTTTTGCAAAGTGGTATGTCCTGCAAAAAAAAAAATTTAGTAGTCCACAAATTTTCAAACTTGCGTTGCAATTTCTTGAAATTCTGTTTCCTACTTTCGAGAGTAGGGGCACAGAATAGTAAGTCTTCTCCTGCAAAGCTTGAGTGCTAAATCTGAATCTTGACGTCAAAATTTGATTCAGATTTAGCATTGTTTCCTGCAAACCAAACTTGTTAGAAAATAATTACATCGTTCCCTCCCTGGCAATGGCGCCAAAATTTGATTGAGTTTTGAAAGTGATAAGAATTACCGTGTAGCTTTGGGCTAACGGATCGTGTCCACGAAGAGGATTGCGATAGAAGCTTTTCGGTGTTTTTGTTAAGTAACAAAGAATGGAGTTGGTGTTTTTCTTTTTTTTTTCTTTTTAGTTGAAAAGAGAATGGAGAGAAGGAAAGTAATTAAAAGAAAATTTGAAAAACTTAGAGAAGGATTTGGAAAAGGTGATCTTTAAAAAGTGTTAAAAATTGTTTGGTTATTTTTAATATAGGAAACAAATCTGGGCTCACTATCTTACTACTCAACGATTTGTTCTCCTCTTGAAATTCTTAGTGTCTCAACTTGATCATAGGCAAAAACTTAAGTTTGAGTTTAGAAAGTTTAAAGCAAAGTAAATAAGATAGTTTGGAAAAGTTAACTCTTTTTCTTAAGAAATCATCTTGAATTGAATGTTAAATCATCAAGTCTTTCAAGTATGAAATAAAAACAAGTTCAAGTGATGTTTTTAAAATAAGAAGAAGTTTAGAAATTCAAACCCATCCTCATATGCCTTCAAGAACACTTTCAAAGAAGAAAGGCTTAGTTTAGGCATGCTTATACATCAAAGCCATTCAAAAACAAGAGGGATCGAAGAGAGGGACGATAGTGAGCTCAGAAAATAAATTTAGCTACTCATGGAAGATGAAAAATAAGACATGTAAATAAAGTAAGACATACCCGTGAATTAGAGGTGAAATATGGGTTCATATTAGGAATGAAAAAATTATTATTGTTAAAATTCATTTCATAATTTACAAAAAGAAAAACAAACAAACAAATAAAAAAAAAAAAGAAAAAGAAAAAGAAAACAAGCCTATTAGACCTAGACGACTCCTAACAGGTTAGACTATCCACATGGGGTACCTTATAGAAATTCTATGTTTAATGTGTCTACCTTTTATGTGAAGCTGTTTATCTTTCATGTGAAACTGTTGATCTTTCAGACATTTTGTCTACTTTTGAGATTAGTTTTTCTTATAATATTATTTATTTTTAAGTTCAACTAATCTACCTATCATGTGAACTGTCTACCTTTTAATTCAATCTAACTATTCTTGAAATAAGTCATTTTCTTATGAAATTGTATAACTCTCAGTCAATATATCTACTTTCATATGAAACCATCTACCTTGTCGTTCAGTTTATCTACCTTGTGAATCAATATCTATTTTTCTTGTGAAATTGCCTACTGTTTATTTCAATATGTTTATGTTTCACATTGAAATTTTCTATTATTTAGTTTAATATATTTATTATTCTTAAGTTATTATGACCATTTATCGGAAACTTTGCTAAGATAAAAAAAAATCAATAAATTAAATTTCAAAGGAAAAAAAAGAAAAATACAGAGTCTAAAAAACAAAATATGAGTAGATAGGAATCCAACGTTCCTAATATATTTTATTTGCAACTTAATTAGAAGAAAAAATGTCACTCTAATAGATTCATCCAAAACATAAGTATTTTTGATATATTTTCTTTATTATTAAATAAGAAATCTCGCAAAGAAGTGTTCACTCTAATGCTAATCTGTCTAATTTGATGCAAAGATGTATTTAATGCGGTTGCACGAAAAATATCCGTTAAGATTTCATGCTCCCCAATCCAATATAGGAACCAGGTGAAGATGGGAAAATGAAGTAAACGAAGATGAAAAAGTTAGTAGGTGGCCACTTTTTTTGCACTTGTGTTTCAATTTGCGTCATCCACACTCACTCCGTTTACGTAACACTATCCATGACAAGCTTCTGGAATGGCAATACGAAGAAGACTTAAATATAAAGTACCCCGTATTGCGAAAGGTTAGGATCATAGGTTTTTTCACTAGCGAAACGAAACCCGGGGGATTTTCACATTGACCAGGGGTTTTTTCACATGTGAAACTTAATCTAGAGGTTTTTTTTTTCACATTTTTCCCTCATTTTAAAATCTGATTTCTTCTTCGTCCTCATTGAATCAAGAAACTAAAATGACCTCAAGCTCTTGCTGGGAATGGAATGGCTTTGAATGTGTTATTTGTTGAAAGGGAATGGAATGGCTTTTAATGTTCAAGCTCTAGATAGATAGTTTATTAACTGAGTAAAAATATCCATACATGAAATCAAATCTCAAATTAAACCAGTTCGTCAGTGACATCTCAAGCCTCACCATGACTTGAACAAATTGGAACAAGAAAAATAAACATTTTGGAGGAAAAAACTAGCAACCTGTATCCATTTTTTTTTCTTTTTCCTATCACAGTATTATTGTACATCCAATCCCGCAGCAAAAAGATCCAACTCAGCACTTGGGTTTGGTTCATGTGAGTGAGCCATACACACATGTCAATCTCATGTTAGCATATGTATTGGCTCTCTTATAATATGTTATATGTGTGAGTTTCA